>JAZHYW010036033.1:0-40532 GCA_037355805.1 Ixodes ricinus | reverse complement strand
CTTTTCTTAGACACCGGCATGACCGGGCTTTCCACGTTGTCTTTTACTATACCATGCCTGGGTTTTGTTGCAAACGTCACCTCCTGTGGAAGTTTGTTTTTGGGGCTGACCTGCGTCTGTTTATTATTGCTTTCCCTCTCACTCTCGACCTCCGAACGAAACATTCTGCTACTCTGTATTTTCATACTTATGAAAAAGAGCAAACTCTGCTCGAAACGTCGGTAATAAAGCCTCTGTTGCTGCTATCAATTTTAGAGCGCAGCTGTTAGGCGCCCGTTCCCGCCTTTCGCGGAATCGCTGCCGCCGACGCCGTCGTTGTCGGCGTCGCCGTCGTCTTAACCGCCCGCTAAATTTAGCAGCAAATTGAATTGGTTTTGAGGTCACGTGACGTCAATTTTCCCGCTAAATCTAGCGGAGAAACTGATTTTCTTCATGGCTAACGTGACCCGAAGTCATGTGACGTCATTTTTCTCGCTAAATTTAGCGGAAAACTTAATCGGTGTTAAGGTCAAGGGACGTCAATTTGCCTGCTAAACTTAGCTGGGAAACTGAAACCGCTAAATTTAAAAGGAGGATGAGAGGATGAGGAAAGGAGGGCGAGGAGGGAAAGAGGAGGGGAGGAGGAGGAGAGGTGGAGGAGAAGGGGAGTGGAGTAAGAGTGGGTGGACCAGGAGGGGGAGGGGAGTATGATGATGAGGAAATTATGGGAGGTGGAGGAAGAGGGAATTTCCTCCGCTCCGTACTCTCCCTCCTCCCCCTCAAGAGCTGCGCTCTAGCTTGGCCTTACAGATTTGTAAACATCTTTCATTTGTTCTACGTCATTCCAAGTTTAACTCGGAGCACTCCCTAGTCCATTGACTTGTTCCGACTTCAAACGGAATGCTCCTTCAGTCAGTTCGTGAAGCTTATGATGGTTATGCTTTCGTGCTTTTATCTTTGTTCTCTTCAGTTGCCATTCCTTCGTTCTTTAAACCCGGTAGAACCGTCTCTGCGTGTGTAAAGCTGGTTGTGCAAAGTGCTGCCTTTGTTCCTTGTCGTACTGTTCTCCATTGCGTATAATGGTTGATGCGAAATTCTTTGGATGTCCTTCGCGTTTCCTGTGTTCGTCTTCAACTGCAAACATATTTCGTAGAATCCGTCGAATTAATTTGTCATCGCGTTTTTTGTGAGGAAGTGAACACGACAATAATTTGAATGATAGCACTATAACGTGACATTTATTATGACTTTGCACAATTTCTAACAGATGAAGAGAAATGAAAGACATTTTCAAATCTGTATTGCGAAATTAGAGTGCAGCTTTTCAGGTAGTTTGATTTTGCGATATATTCTGCAAGAGAATTTTAGGAAGAAGTATCTATATTGACATATATAGACCTTAAGCTGCTGCTTACATAATATAAATCGCGCGCGCGCGCACACACACACACACACACACACACACACACACACACACGCACACACACACATATATCTATATGTATATATTCGCTCATTAGTAAAAATTATCCGCCAGGCGTCATCAACAGTGCTATAGAAAAGGCTAGTAGACTAGACCGCACGACAGCCATCAACAAAACAAGCGTTCGAAACTCAGAATAATGAATATAATTTAGTGCTAACCTACACAAGTAACCTTCCCAACATCAACAACTACCTACGCAAAAATTTTAATATTCTCTCACAAAACCAGCGCCTTCAATCTGTCTTTCCGCGGGCTCCACGCGTCGTCTACCGTCGAGGAAAAAGCCTTAAAGACACGCTAGTACGATCCAAAACCACACATAAGGAGTTCCTGGGATCTCGGCTATGCCGGGTGCAGCGGTGCAAAGTGTGTAGCCGAATGACGGAATCCGTGGAGGCAAAAAGTACAAATTCGGACTTCACCTTTAGCATAAACGGAAATTATAACTGTAACTCAGCTAATGTTGTCTATCTGTTGCACTGCCGGGTATGCAACATGCCGTATATTGGACAGACCGATCTCTCCTTCCGTCGAAGATTTAACAATCACAAGTCCCACCTTAACACACTCCCCAAACTCCCGCTCTCCAAACATATGCGTCTCGATCAACACCACATAAACAAAATATTTGTAACTATACTTGAATCGGGATTCAGTACAGCACGCGAAAGGGAGCAAAGGGAATCGTAACTAATTAAAAAGTTTAACACGCTTCGAGCGGGCAATAACGAGAGCGCCGGTCTGTTTAGTTGCTTACATCTTGAACAGTTCACCTCCTCGGAACCCCCACGTTGACGGGAAAACGAACAGACGGAGTCCCCTGCCTAGAGTTCTCCCTGCACTGGACATCATTACAACCTAGAGATGGGTCGCTCAGGAGCGAGCCGGATCTTCTGAGCCGCTCTTTTTAAAAAGCGAGTGAGCTGTGGCTCAGTAAAAGTGAGTGGCGGTTCTTTTGGGAGCCGGTTCTCTCTCGTTCAGTCAGCCGTGACGAGTCCCGAGTCAGAGCCGGGTCAGGGCATTGGGCATTGGCCGGGTCTTTTGCCGGGTGCGATTTGCACGCCATCTCTAGTGCAAGAAAGCAACTCCATTCCCTTCCTGCTGCCATGACGACGAAAACAGCCTTTTTGTTGACAAAAATGGCACCTTGCTGCTAGGGCTGTAACTGAATGGGGCATTGGCGCTAGCGTCGACGGAGCCTCTGTGGAGCCTATGGTAGCCATGCGGAGATTAACCCCTCATTGGTTCACGAGAAAGAGCGGACTCTCTCTCTGAAAGAACCACGGCTAACTCGTTCTTTAAAGGAGTGGCCCAAAAGATCCGGCTCGCTCCTGCGCGACCCAGTAACCGAAGTGAGCCGGTGAGCCGTTCAAATGGGCCGGTTCATTTCAGTGAGCTGAGCCGTTCCGAGCCGCTCACTGAAGTGAGCCGTTTTGCCCATCTCTATTACAACCTCGAGGAATGTCTTCGCTCTTGGGTGCAAGATGGGGAGGCGGGCGGTGAGAAAAAATAAAAATAGCGGAAATGGAAGAAGCAAAAAAAAAAGGGGGGGGGGTTCATGCTTGCACATGAGTGTGTGGGTGTGTGGGTGTGCGGGGGGGGGGGGCAGAGAGGGGTGTTTGGCTGTGTAACATGAGCCGTCGCGCGTCTCGGTTCACGCCCGAGCTGTTCCTGTGTCTCTGCTGGCTCTTCTTGGCCACCCGGGCGGGCTTTCGGGCCCACTTAATTTGGGTTTTGTTTCCTTGCTTCGTTCTGGACACTGTCGAGCCCCAACGGCGCCTAGCGGGAGGTTGTTTGGGGATGCATGCGGAGCCCCTTCCCTGGCCGCGGCCTTCGTCCACCCATAATCAATTCTGAGAAGTTGTTTTCCGCCTTTCCTCAATGTTTTTTTTTCCTTTTTTTTGCCGCTGTTTCAAAGTGGCGGGCTTCCAGCTTTCACTGCAACATTAGGACCTGATGAAGAGTGGTCCCCGCTCGGAACGTCGTCCAATAAATACGTTTTAAAGCATTTGCTTCCTTTTTACGATATATATAAGTTACATTATGTAAGCAGCAGTTCGAGGTCTATATTTGTAAATATAGAAATTTCTTCCTAAAATGTTTTAGCACGGTGTATCGCAAAATCAAAATACATCAAAAGCCGCGCACTAATTCTGCATTACAGAGATTTGTTAAAGTCTGTCAATTTCATCGCCTGTCAGAAATTTAGCCAAGTCGTAAATAAATGTCACGTTATTGTGCCATCATTGGAATTATTGTCGTGTACACTTCTCGTCAAAAAACGCGATGATAAATTAATTGACGGATTCTACGGAATGTGCTTGAAGTAGCAAACGGAAACACGAAACGCGAAGGACATCCGAAGATATTATTTATATATTTTCTAAATTTATTAATATATATAAATAAATATTTTATTATAATATTTATCAAATGAGAGGGAGGGAAGGGTATGGAGGAGGAAAAGAAGATTGTAAAGAAAAATCTTCCACTGCTCCTCCTTCTTCACTCCTCCTCCTCCTTTTTCTCCTTCTCCTCCTGTGACGACGACGGCGACGCCGACGCCGATGGCGTTTTTTAACATACTTTTCAGGGTAATCTAGTATATATATATATATATATATATATATTTATATATTTGGATATACTACTGGCTCCGCTCACGGAACCTTTGTAGGAGTGGGTACACCGTACGACGAAAAAGTGCAGTCACATATAAAAATAGAAAAAAGAAAAAACTCAGGGAAGTAAAATTTTCACAGCAGTAATGAAATGTTCAACATTTGTTAAGATGACAATATTGTTTGGTAGCTCATTCCAAACCTGAATTGCCCGAGGAAAGAAAGAATATTTAAGACAGTCATTCTTAAAACTGTATTGTTTTAACGCTCTAGTATGGTTTAGGCTTCGTGACCATGTCGATAATGGTTCTAAGTAGCTAGGGCTTTCGATTTAAATAGGGCCGTTAAGAATAATGTACAGTACTTTTAATCTATCAATATTTTCTCTTGTTTACAATGGCTGAAGTTACGCCCTGAAAAGGACTCCTGCAGGCTGCAGATAAGGTTCATGTACGAAACTAATTATTAATTAGGAATAAAGCGAGCAGCTAGTTTCTGAATACCTTCAGGCCTTATAATACCAGTTTGCGAGTACGGGTGCCACACTGAGCTGGTGTATTGTAACACAGGTCAAAGAAAACGTTTTATGGGCAATACATTTAGTATATATATCAGCAAATTTACATTTTTTTCTCAACGCAAACAAAGGGCCCCATCCTCTATAAACCGTCGATTACGAGTGCTGCTTCCAGTTTCGTTCAGTATTAAAAAGAAATTTTAAATATTTGTATTCCTCGACTCCTCTGAGAAGGTTCCCTTCAAGTAAGTACTGCACAACCTTCAACCATCGCGAGTCCTTAATTTTCGCGGATATCGCTAGTTGAAAAATACGCAAGCAGTTATCCTATTTAAATTTTGTTTTTTGGAGAATGTTGGAAAGCTTTGACGGCAATCTTGAATGGGATACCATATCAAGCTCCTTAGAAACGTCTAAGTAAATGACGTCAATCTGTCCCCTTGCATTAATTGTTTCAGCTCAGTCATGTGTAAATTGAACGAGCTGGGTTGTGGTCGGCAGTGATTTTCTAAAACCGTGCTGATTTTATAAATAAGAATTAGGTGACATAAAATATGCGTAGAGACTATGTGCTCCAACTATTTACAAGTTGTACTAGTTAAAAAACAGGCCTAAAATAAAAAAAGAGAAGTATTTTTTTAATTTTTGGTGTTTACGTTTTGCGTTAAGTTCTGAAAGAAGCTGACGATATGAATTTTTTTCCTCTTTTTAGAATTCTTCTCGCTCCGGCAAGTCTACGTTTGAGATGCAGAATATATCTTTTCATCCAAGGATAATAAACAGCAGTGTTTTTTTTTTCGATGAGGCACATTGTTCAATATACATTTGTTTACACTATTCTTAAAGCAGTACCACAAAGCTTCGATGTTAGAATCACAATTCATAGATAGTTGTTCGAACGTATCAAAAGGCAACTTTCAAAAATCAAGAATAGTAAAGTCGTCAGCATTATTAAAATCTAGAACAGCCAACAGAACGGGTGAAATTCTCAATCTTTGGTCCAGAAAAACTGACGAGCACCATTTTATGATCAGCATTTGCAGGTGAGTATCACATAATGTATGTTCAACAAGAAACTTTTCCCTAACTTTGAGAAAATTTGTCGTTGAAATTGTTAACAGGCAAAGAGATATTTGAGTACCACAAGACGGAACAGAATGAAAAAAGAAAGATTGCGCCGGTAGCAAAAGAAGAGGCTGCGTTATAACTGGAGTCATTTGTAAGTGTCATATTTTGGAGATGGCGCCTCTGTGTGAGCACTTTATCAGGAAGAGTGGTAATTTGAGAATGAATCGTAGTAGTTTATTAAACACTTTTGCTTTTTTGCCAACGCTCCTTACAAGCTGTTCGTTTCTTTTTTTCAGCGTAACCAGTATTAGCATGAAAAAAATACAAAAAAAACTCCAAGCTTCTCTTGAGCCATTGTTTGGAGCTCAAGGAGAAATCAATGCAGCGTAATTTGAGTTTTACGTATGTGGAGTGATTTAGCTAGTGGCGAAGAGGAATAAAGCTCCGATAGTCATACGCGCTCAAAATACCATCGTACGGAGAGTGCATATTATTTCTAAAAGTTCAGTGTCCTTCAATAGAACATTCGTGAGCTTAGCAAAAGGAGAAAAACGGGAGATCGATGACCCAAGGCAACCATTCATACTCATATGCGTTTTCTTCTGCGAAAATGATTGCTTCGAAAGAGCATGAACAATCGCTGTTCTTACAAACGTAGCTGCAAAACGTTTCATGGGTTGTGCCTGTCAACCAGCCGAAGCGCAGCAGGTGTTAAGATCACGGGACCTGAGTTCCCTCTGTTGCAAGATTCCTTACAATTGAGATGGGATTTCTACAATATCTCGCAATTTTATGAGTAACCAATATAATTTTCAAATACTTTGGTAACTCTGGTTGTACGGACGGACAAAATTTCTGCGATTGATGGTACCATTAAAAAATCAAACTACGCATTAAAACTTGGCCGCGATTATTATCTTTGAACTCCTATACCACATGAAATACTGTATTTAAGGGCGATTGTTTAAATTATTTGGAAGACATTGAGAAGACGTTACGAAAGAGAAATAGTGCATGTTAGTAGCAATTTGGTTCACTGAATTCCCGTGTCACGTGAACAGGTTAATAGGAGGGGGAAGGAAAGCGACTGGGGAAAAAAAGCAGGCACACTAGTGCGGTGAAGATATGTAATGGGAGAAACGAGAAGGGGGAAGCTAGAATAGTGGAATAAGGAAAGTGAACAGATGTGCCACTTGACCAAGATGACAGAGGGCGAGAGAGGGCACCGTACCATAATAGGGAGAAAAGGGGAGAGAGAGAAAAAGGGCGAATGTGGAGGACGGGGACAGAGAGGCAGGAAATTGGATAAAGCATGGGGCGTGGGAAAGGGAGAAGGACCGAGAGAATGGAAGGCCTGAGAAGGACACCCTATGAGGGAAAGGTTTGGGGAGAAAAATAAAAGCGGCAGAAGGGAGGAGAGGGATCAAGCTGAAAAACTGAATTGATGTAAATGTCACGTGACAACAGGTCACGTGACGTCACTTTCTCCCGCTTAATTTCTACGGGAAACTGGATTGGTGTTTAGGTAACGTGACGTAAATTTTTCCACTAAGATTTGAAGGGAATCTGTAGCAACCTAATGGCCACGTGAAGTCAATTAAATCGGTTGGTGTATAGCTGACGTGACTTTAAGTCGCGTTCAAGGCAGTTTCCCCGCAAAATTTAGCAAAAAATAGAAGCACGGACTGGTATGTTTTCGTCCTTTATGTTATTCTCCTCAAACGCCGTAACTTAACCAGCACGCTCCATTTCTACGAGCGACTGACTTCCACAAAATAGGGATTGGGGGTTCAGTTAAAACATTTTATGGTTTCATACTTTTGTTTCCTTATATTGCACTGTTGCAATCATACTTTCTCAAGTTCAGCTAGATCAAACTGCACATACTGTCAACACGCACCTTTAAGAATAATTTTATGTTAAAGCTCATGGTGGCACGTACGAATCCATAATCATCAATATTGTTGGTTTATATAGCAATATTAACGCAATTTATACAATTGCCAGAGGATTGTAATAGGATGTCTGTCACTGCAAATATTTCATTTCCGCAAATATATATTAAAAATTCAAAATGAACGATAACGACGGTTGTCTATGAGGTTGGGAGCGGTTGACAATGCACAAAACAAACAAATGACAACAGTGAAAATATTTCTCTAGATAAGTGTTTATGAACTTGCTCCAGCAAACCTCAAACGTGGTGGATAATATTCAGTCTAGCAATTATATTTAAAAATTCTGTAATCAATTTGTTTATTCATGGGATATTAACTTTGG
Source organism: Ixodes ricinus (assembly GCA_037355805.1). NCBI lineage: Eukaryota > Metazoa > Arthropoda > Arachnida > Ixodida > Ixodidae > Ixodes > Ixodes ricinus. The sequence continues at coordinate 32,581 of JAZHYW010036033.1, read as the reverse complement.
GACACTTGTTATAGAAAGATAGAGCTGTATTTTGAATCATGAGTATTTTTGGGTAAAATATGTCTTACTGTTTTCATACCTTAATCCCGGAAAGGGTCCTGACGAAACAAAACAATTTCGAGCTGCAAACATCTCTGCTCGCTGCTCTAATATGAGAGTTGTCAACAAAGCAATACCGTCCTAAAGATAAAACGTTTTAGATTTCAACAGCTTCATAGCGCATACGTTCAATCATACCCGTAAGTGCTTCCAAATTTCGCTTAGCGGTATGACGAAACTGCTGACCTGTTTGTTCAAACTTGTGAGCAGTTTTATCAAATCGGTTACCAGTTTGATTATACCACTGCTTTGCAGCCAGGACAGAAAGAGAGAGAAGGGATACACCGTAGGACCACCCTTGGGTTGCTCTCTTTTGGGATCTAAAGCCGTTCGGACGTGTGAGTCATTGCTGTGATGACCACCGGGTGCTTGTATCAAGCAGGTACCCGCACCAAACAGGGACCTCTATAAGACAGGCCCCAGTGTTCCGTATTACCATGTGTCCTGAATGGGTCGACCAACTTGCAAACAATTCGAATCTTTTTTTCTTTTTTTTCCGCAAAAAAAAATCAAGTTTTTGAAAAATTATTAGAGTTCTGGAGAGGTTTCTATAATTTGAACTGTGTTATTATGTGAACAATTGTTATGCAGTAATATTTACGTGCCATTATAATGAGGATTCCTGGCATAAATAAAAACGAACGGAACGCTTTGATCGGAAGTATATCATTCAAGGTTCGTGGCTGATTCATATGCGTATTCAATTCTTTTTTGACATTTGTGTGGCTAATATATTGATGTATGTCGTTTCCAAGCGATTTGTACGTTGTTTTATTGGCAAGAATATGGTTTTAGCAGAGTATTCGATTGACCTGAGGTTTATAAAAAGCAATGTCGAGGACTACGAGTTGTGTTTCTAAGACTAGAGTGACCCAATTTAAATTTGATAGATCTTGGCTAGAAACGTATCGTTTTTTGTTGAGTATACATTGCTGATCACCGCCATATGAAAAAATAACTATCAAAGTTTGGTGTTTTATATAAGGTTCAATAAAATTTAAAAAAACATTAAGGCCACTGATGATTTATTTTTATATATAATGGCACTGATGGCAAAACCTATAGGCAAGATTAAAATTGAAAATAAGTTTTAATATGCGAAACTCAGCCACGAACAAAGGAAAGACAGAGCGTTGAGAGAACATCAGCCAGCATCGAAGGCGGCAGCAGCGAGCGTCTATAGTATTTGATGTGACGGATGTGAACCAGGGGTATACAATCAGCTCTAAAAAATAGCGCAAGGACGACGGAAGAAAGAACGGGAAGACAGGAAAGAGCGCTAATTGACAACTGGCGTTCTATTTACAAGAGAAAAGAAGACGAAAAGAACTGAGATATTTCAAAACCAAAAAAGGAAGATGAAAAAAAGAAGGAAAAGAGAAAAGGCATCGGATAGAAAAAATAAGGATGCTTTTTGTAGTATATATACAAAATATCATTAAGCAAAAATTGAAAATATAGAAAAAGAAAAGAGAAGAAAATGAGAAGAAAAAAGAAGGAGGAAGAAAATAAGAGAAGAAAAAAAGAAGAAAAATAATTCAGTGAAAAAAATAATGTGTAGGAAGGATCTTCAGGGATAAAAGCTGAGGTAAAACTGTTCTTTTTCCGATAAGGCTACTGACGGAACACTGATGCAGGCGTTACCCTTGGATAGTATGACGTGTGCTTCGCTGTATAGAGGATTGAGTCGACGTAATTGTAAGAACGGGTCCCATCAGTGAAAGCAGAATGAATATTTCTCGTATTGTAGAGTATTTCCAAGCGAATGATCTAAACCTGCTTGTGTCAGATAAAGAAGGAGGGTTTGTGGTAATATCAGCGGTAAACTACATAAAAAGCTCTACAGTGGCCATTGAAAGAACTTTACCACGTTGCATGGATTTCAAACCAAGACACTCAAGGCTAGGGCGCTTCAATTGTGCCATAGGCTTGATCTGGAACAACTGCGGAAGCACATCACCTCTGCCAGAAGGGACTATTTAGATATGTTTTTCACGGCCAAGACCCACAATGTAGAATGCCCTTTTCAAATAGTTGTGACAGAAAATGGGTTTTGGAAGGGTATGATGTCACGATTCCTTCTACGTCACTTATCTACCCTCTAACTGGGCGATCACTTGTCTACCTTCCAACTGGACCATCCTTTTCTGGTGCCGAATTATGAAGCGCTAATTCAATACCTGAAACAAAATACTACGACGGTTCACTTCGGGTTTTCGTTGGACATGGAAGATTTCTTTTATTATATGCCTCACAACAAACTGTTTGCAGCAGTAAGTAAATGTATCGATGCCAATGGATCCATGTCATTTCAGAACAAATGTGAAATCCAGGTGGAATCCTTCTTAGAACTTCTGAGGTTCTACCTTTCCGCCACTGTTGTCACGTTTAATGGCAATACATATATACAAAAGAAGGGAATATGTATAGGTTCGTGCGTGGCACCAGTGTTATGTGACATTTTTTTGTCCCAGTGCGGCCGGGCCATTGCTAACACACTTAACACCGGCCAGGTTTCATGCATATTTAAATATGTTTACGATTATCTTGTCCTCCTGAAAGACCGACCTGATGAGAAATGACACGGAAGTAACCAACAGCATATGAAGCACCTTCGTCGAGCAAGCACAGGGACTCATATTAACGCATGAGTTGCCGGCGAACTCCTCTCTTCAGTTTCTAGATCTGCGGTTATCGTTTCTTGATGATCAAGCTTGCAGGATGTACTCTCCAAGATCAAAGAAAATGCTCTTACAATATGACTCTGCCCATTCAAATCTAATCAAGAGAGGAATCGTAAGGAGTTGTTTAAGTGCGTCCCTCGAGAAATCCTGTGACCAAACAGCCGGTGAGAGTTTTAATTCTCAAATTCAGTGACTCACGGAATCTGGATATCCTAATTCAATTCTGTTTGATGTCGCTGAATCCATGATTACATCAAGTGGAAGACCAACAAGAAATAACTTCAAGGGACGCCGTCTGGCTGTTGTGCCATACATACACCGCGTTTCCCATAACTTGAAGCGGGCGGCCTCCAAGTTTGATGTACAGGTTGTAATGTCAACTCCTGATAAACTAAAGATGCTATGCCCAAGGATCAACAACAAACAGGAACAAACTGCAGAATGCACTGTGAAACATCAACACCAATATGTCGCCTGCATCAGTGGTTTAGTGTATAAAATACCGTTTTCGTGTGGAAAGGTATATGTGGGAGAATCTGAACGTTGTCTAAATGTCAGGCTAAGGGAACATGCCTTAGCCCTAAGGTCATCTCCCGCGGGACAACTTGTGGTGCATGTAAGGGACTGTCTGTGTACCCCACTCTTCGAGTACACGAAAGTACTCAAACGGTTCTCTGATCAGAGGAGTAGAGAACTCTTCGAAGCACACGTCATACTATCCAAGGGTGACGCCTGCATCAGTGCTCCTTCAGTAGCCTCATCGGAAAAAGAACAGTTTTACCTCAGCCTTTATCCCTGAAGATCCTTCTTACACATTAATTTTTTCACTGAATTATTTTTCTTCTTTTTATCTTTTCTTGTCTTCTTCTCCTTCTTTTTTCTTCTCCTTTTCTTTTCTTTTCTTTCTCTATCTTTTTCAATTTTTTGCTTCATGATATTTTGTGTATATATTACAAAAAGCATCCTTATTTTCCCTATCCGATGCCTTTTTTTCCTTCTTTTTTCCATCTTTCTTTTTGTCTTTGAAATACGTCACTTCTTTTTGTCTTCTTTTCTCTTGTAAATAAAATGCCAGTTGTCAGTTAGCGCTCTTTCCTGTCTTCTCGTTCTTCCTTCGGTCGTCCTTCCGCCATTTTTAGTGATGCTTACCCAACTAGCCTATTAGATGATTTTAATGTATACAATCAAACTTGTATGATACTCTTTACAATAGACCGATCTCACCAGCCAGTTTGACTGCACCACCGCTGCCGCAATGCATCGAGGGAACTTTAGTCTTTCTGCACGTGCAACAACCTCGCTGGAGTTCTGCGCGAGCAGAGCACGAGACGGCACAAGCCACCTCGTGCACCGCAACCTGCCTCCTGTGAACTAAACTTATGACGGCGTCACGCATGCGTTGAACGCTTGGTGAGATCGGTCTGTTAATTAAATTACTTGCTGCCCATCACTTTTAAAGTAATTTTGGAATCATCTGATTACATTCATTAGGTAATCAGAAGATCAATCTGGTAACTTTTGGAAGTACTTAAATTACTTGTAACGTAGGTATATTGTACGCCCTTTGGTCGTACAAGGTTCCTATCAAGAAATCCTCGAACCAAGACTCAGACAGGAGGATGGTTAACTACAAATTGGTGGACTAAGAAGGTAATTAGCTCATAATTTGCTGCTTCTGATTAAAACAAACACCATACGAACGACACATTTTCAGAACCGGGAGGAAACACTGCGAGGAGCGTAGTTATGCATTCGAGCAGGTTAGGAAAAATCATGATCAAAACCTTGAGACGAGAAGAAATAAAATACTGTCCGTTGTTTTATTTCCCCTTGTCTCTGGGTTTAGATTAAGAGAAGTCGTTTTGAAAATACGAAAGTAATCGGAGAAGTAACAGTCACTTTTTTCGAATAACGGCCAATTACATTTGGTCTCAATTCATCATGCAATCTATTTGAATACTTTTTAAGCCAGAGTAATTGCAATTGTAATTACTTAGTTGTTTTCAAGCAACGTGTACAAGACTGCTATAATAGTAATGCTGCTAATAGCAGTGTACAATGAAGTAATAGGGTAGGAAAGTGCGCGTTTTAATGCAGTCTTCCCTCATTCTTCTATAATATATTATTTTGAGCGTTTGACGCGAGTCACCGTGCCGTTTTCTTTTTGTTCTTTTTTTTTTGGCGTCCGCTTATTTTTGCGTTGCGGGCCGGGCGTCGCTGGCAAGACCGCTGCCAAGCGCGGGCTGGCCGGAACGCCTTCGCGGGCCATGTCAAGACCGCGGGCCGGGGTTCGAAGACCCCTGGGCATAAAACCTTTGATGGATGGGGACAGTTCAGCCAGTATGCGTGACAAAAGAAGCTTTACCTCAGAGAAGGGTGCTGAAGGAATGATGGGGCAAGATGAGGTAAGGAGAATACTACTGCCAAGTTTATAAATTACCATAGCCACCTACAGAAAAATGAAAGGGAGGAGGATGAGAGTCCACATTCACAGCAAAAAATAAAACTGTAGCCATTCTGTGAAACAGAACGTTCTCTGGAGATGTGTCTTTGTGGGATGATGCCCATATGCCATGGAACTTACGCAATGGCGCAACCAGAGGTGGAGAGATTATTCCTACCTCTTCTTTCAGGCAGCAAGGTGGGTGCTCCCTAGGAATCATGGCATCACGCTTGGAGGGCAAACAAGAAATCTGCAAGATGGTAGCTGGGTCCAACTCTCCCCATAGACAAACCATATATTTTTAAAGTGGACTTATAAAATCCAAGCAATATCCTAAGACCTAGCCAGGATAATGCTCAGGAGGGCGATGGGCACAGAAAATTACCCTCGATGGAAGAGAGAAGAGAGGAGGTGCCAGCAAAACCAAAGCCTCCCCCCCTCCACCCCCAACCTCCTATGTTTCCTGTTGGCTACCTACCTGCCACATGCTTTGTGATGTCCCCTCCTTGTTTTCATTTACCTTTTCAAAATACATTTGGACAATAAACTTCAGCTTGCTTTGACTTTAACAAGCCACAAAAAGCCAGACAAAAGTTATTTGCCAAGTTCTACGTTGTTGAGTTTCTAATACCTTGGTCCCTTCGTTTTAAAAAGGTTAGCATGCATGCAATATTTGGACACTCTGTCCTGCAATAAATTAGCAGAATATTAAGCTGGTAAGAATGACATAATTTAAAAGTAATTGTGCAAGACTGGTCATGCACCAGATTTACAGTTCGAAAGAGCTCATGGCCATAGACGACTGTGCGTCCCTGTCAGAATAACATAACGTCTACAATGTGCGCACATAAGCAAAGCCTCGGGCCAAGAACCCTATTTAAGTTGTCAAGGTTATCATTGCAGAATCGGCACTCTGAGTTTGAAGATGCTACAAGCAGCTCCGTTGTAAGCCTTGTGACCCCCAGTAACACACAATGCATGTAGTGTACTGGGTAGGCCAACACAGGTTCGAAGTTGGGGACTCTGGCGAGAGCAGACGCTCCCCCTGACGCCTTCCACAGGTGCGCGGAACCTCTCAACAAGCTTGGTGACTCTTGTCACCTACTCTGGAGTCCTCTCAGCTAGATCTCGAGTCCTCCTGAATGTAGCGTATACAGCTTGCAACACAATTAATTTTATTACAAATTTTGTTTGTTGACAAGCATACAATTTTGCAAGAAAGAAGTCATACCTTATTATCAAAGTAAAATGCATTCTAGTGCACCATGGAAACATATCTTCTTTTTACAAAACTTAAATGTAAAGTAAGCTGCAAAAGATGTGCAAAACGTGGATCCAGAATAAATGTAATTTGAGAGATGCATGCAGTGGCTTATAACATGAAATATGCTTAATTCAATCCCGGCATGCTGAATTCAATATGTAATGAACAACAATGGTGCGGACAGCCTTGCTATCAGCTTATCTCCAGTGTGTTCTCCTGTGATCAGGCACCAGGGGCATCCAAAGCACTTAGAGTGCAGTACGTGGTTCCACACACCTGCACGTGCAGGGGCATCTGCACAGCAGCAGAAGTGCACTTTCAAAATGTGGTTCACCGTTTCGCACGCCCACTGAATTAGCTCCACGTCCATCAGCTCATTACAAAACTTCTCATGAACTGTAACATGTTTGGTTGCTTCTTGTCGCACCATAATCCAGCGAGCGTGGTGTTTGTGAAACCTTTTTCGGGTGGAAGCTCGCTGACCGCAAACTGGATTAACAAGATTGTGGAGTTAGAGGATTTGAACACCGGGCTTCCATCAGTGCTCACAGGCAACGTCAGGTCACCCGTATTTAAATTGCCGCTCTATTTGAGGCTCCGGTACGCAAACCAGCTGATTATGCCCATCACGTCTGGATCGTTTGGAAGTGTCTCAAAGAGAGGGAGGTGTTCGCTGAGGGCTTGCTTGTTTTTTATATAACCCGTTTTACATGTTCCCTAACATGCAGGATCGTGAAGTAGCTCACCTTTTTAGGAACTGCATCACCATCGGCAAAGTTTTGGCACTTTGAGCATGTTAACTGCCCCGACTGCTAATGGTCAAGCAAACAAGTGCAGTTGGGATGGTCACAGTGAAAACATTGTTTTATACTGACGAAGTTTTCCGTGCCCAAATCTATTGAAACAGTTGTTTACTACATGTAAGGACATTTTTATCTATCCCAAACATTTTGTTTACGGCTTTAAGGATGTCCTCCAATGCACTCCACGTAAAATTTTGGTCGTGAACAAGGGACATAAGCATTGCTACGGCACATGCTGTAGTTGTGCTGGAGTGGGGTAGAGTCGAAGTGCCGAAATGGGCAACATACTTCCTCTCCTTCAGCTCATCTTCAGTGGTGACGTACACAAAGTCCCACGGATGCCCCTCTTCCAAGCGAAGATGTAGTCTTCCGACGTGAAGGGGCCATCCTCCGACGGATTGTTGGATTCCGACATGCTTCCTTCGAAGTCTGACCCATCTGACAACAAGTGCACATCTTCGCCTCCTTCCCACCGCCGTTCCTCATTGGACGTGGTCAGTTCAACGTCGGACTCTGATGGGCCTGTTGGGGCGTGTCGGTGCTTGAGATGGAAGGGCGAGCCGTCTCGGGCGACAAGTTCGGTGAAGTTTCTGAACTTGCAGCAGACGTGGACATCCGAACTCTCTACTGGTATTGACGTAGACTTCGGCACAACGCATACTGTACCTTTCTCGACTTATCTCTTCCTTCGGTTTTGTGCGCAGTCATCTTGCATCGTAAGAAAACGGAGACGAAGCGACGACGTTGGACAGTTCGCGCAAGATACAGTTCATACGAAACAAAAAACAAAAACTCATTTTAACGCAAATTCAAGGGTCCAGCCGGGCAAGCCGTGCGTAAAACAAGCTTGTATAGATGAATAGATAATGCAAATTAAAGATGAAAGTAAACAACCTAGGAAATGAAGCGCACAAACCGAGTTTCCCCGAAGGGTAAGGGTCAAGAAACAACTCGACAAAAGGAAACAACGTTTTGCAAGGAGTCGATATGAACAGTCCAGAACAATAAGAAAAAAAAAACGAGAATCCACGACAAGAGCAAATTAACAATCGAGAACAAATTCCCGAGAAAACAAAACAAGGTTTTGCAGTGAGTGGAAACTAACGATCGAAAACGTGAAGAACAAGAGCAAAAACCGAGGTTCTCCGACGAGTGAGAATCATCAGTCAAGAACACGAATAATAGGAAAACAAAACGAGGTTCTGTGATGAGTCAGCAGAAACAATCAAGAACAGGAAGCACTAGAAGCAAAACGAGGTTTCGCGATGAGTCAAAATCAACGATCGAGAACAAGAAGCACCAGAGCACAAGATGAGGTTCAGCAACGAGTGCGACGAGGTTATCTGACTGGCAGGGCTAGAAACTGCGGCACCACGAAAGCGAAACTAAGAAATAGGTAATAACAGACGCCAATTTGTTTCTAATGGATATGCTCGCTCTAAAGGTATAACCAAGAACAGTGTCTTGGGTAAAATAGTTTACAATTCTTCAATATATCTTACTCTCACTTTAGGAAGGTTGTTCCTTTCTAGGTCTGGCTACGGTCATCGTTAGCTACGGCCAATTTTGGCTGCAGTTATGACTATGGCTACCCTAAACCCGACGGGTCTATTCTTTCATTGCTTGCTCGTCTCGAAACTTTCCGCGTCTTCATTGTTTTCTTGACCTTTGCTCAGTAGGTGTTCTGTTGCTTTTTTAGTTTTTAAATATCATATTCGGTGATTTACTTTTGTAGCTGTGAATTATCGAAGTGTTTTGTTTTTCTGTATATTTTTGTATATTTTATTATTCTTTCGCCTACTAACCGTGAGCATGTTTGCGTACGTGCTGTACGAAGATAAGCATAAGGCAATAGTTCCGATTGAATTAATTAAGCTGTTCACTCCGGAGGGTGTAGTCGATTTCAATCACCAAAAGACGAAAATGGTCTTTTGAAAGGCTGAGGACGGAAACCGTCACGGCTACTACAAGGGAAAGATCCTCAAGTTCGGAGGTAAGTTGCTTCATGCTAAATTCCTGCGGGCAGGGTTTTGACGTTCCTGTGGTCACCGACAATTTCGCATGTCTCTTTTACTTCTTTTTGCGGTTGTAATGAAGATCATAAGTACACTTCCTTTGCAAAAATCACTCTCTCCTTATGCGGGAATCGAACCAACGAACTCTAGGTGCGTAGTCCAATGCACTACCCCACTACTGAGAAACTTTGACATATAATATTTCAACTGCTATCGTATATTTCAGCTGCTATATGTGCTTATCAGGCGGGAAAGATCACTTGATGTTCTGTACCCATTACAGGATGCCCTCCCCCCCCCCCCCCCCCACCACACACACATAAAAAGAAAAAAAAGTTTTTTTACCACAAAATACGCTACTTATCCCCGAACGCTCAGTTTGCACCCAAGTTTATTCCTAACGGTTCGGACCAGGTGACAAAGTTCCGGAACTAACCTCCTGCTCAGATTCAGGAATGCACGTCAGAATTTTATTTTTGCGAGTAATGAGAAGTGGAAACTTTATATGCTCGCGCCCTGTTCATAGCATCATGCTGTGGTTCTAGACTGGCCAGAAGATGCACTGTAGTTCAGACTGCCATGCTAGATGCACTTTTTGGGTAGCTTTTTAATAAAAAGTTTGCAAAGGTGAGCTGCTTCTATGCAGTTAACCCACTATTGCCTGGAAAATATCTCTTCCACTTGTGTCTTGCTCCTTAATGCACACTAACCACTTCTGTAGTATTAAGTATACATCTATTAATTTAAACATGTGGTTGCACACTGTATTATTATTATTTTTAAAGAAAACTTTTTTTTTGCTTCAGAAACTAAAAATGCACTTCTTCGGTACCATGGTGAAGGAGAGGATGGCACTGCCACGCGTCATTTATGATACCGGAGAGGAACAGACAACAGAGGTTATTCAGTGCCATATTTTTTCCATAAGGGCTGTAATGGTGAGTTCACACTGGAAGCCTATCCTCAACCGCAAAACAGATCCGCACGTTTTCAACCGCAAAGTGGCTGGGATCGCGCGGTTGAGGCGCGCTTTTGTCAACCGCTTCGGGAACAATCTGTGCCAACCGCTCTGGCGAACCTCAGAGTGGCAACCAATCTGAACGCGACGCTTACGTGACATCGGTGACTTCCGTAGCCAAATGGCACCCGTCGCTGGTGAGACGTCCTACGCGCTCTAGTCCTAGCGTTGCAGCAGACAAATCAGCGAAAAAACGTATTGTTCACGTCAAACGCTTGAATCTGCCGCGAAAATAATTGACTCATAATCTTAACTGGCTTCGCTCCGGTGTTTTGATTTGGGTAAGCTAGTTAAATGTGTTTATTATTCGGGGTGCCACCCGTCGCTGCGCTGCCTTGTTCGTATTTACCCGTAAAACTTCTGAACTCGCCTCTGATCACCAGAAGAGACAGTTTCTGTACCCACTTCGGCAGTCGCATAAACTACTGAAAGCATTCGCATCGTGCGTGACAACTTTGAGGTCCGATAGAAAGACTGTGAGCATAATTGCGTAGCTGGCTCACTACCGCGGAACAGGCGGGGCACCCAAGATAGCTGGGCTAGCTCGAACCGTGACGTTTTTACCACAAAAAAGTATAAAGAGAATCTTAATCAATAAATCTAATAACTCTGGTGTATACGTACCAGTCTAGGCATATGTAATCCATGCTGAGTTTGTATGAGCCTAATGCCAGACAAAACAGCAGCCTCGATCAACGTGCGAATGAAAAAAGGCGAGTCCACCACCAATCAAGCCACGACCGGCTAGAACCGAACACATTCCCGGCACCACCAGTGACCCTCACTCCTCCGGAAATGAAAAAGACAAAAAAGAAAAGGACCGACTAGGGGTAGGAAATCTGGTCCTCTTATCCCGAAAAGAAGGTCAGCTATTTATGCAGGTAGTGCCCACTTCGAAGAAAGGGTCGTAGGCATCTTCTGAGTCAGCAAGTCGCGCCTAGCTGGGTTTCGTTTATGGGTGAATTCGAGGAAATCGACGGCGTGATTTTGCGTATTCTTCTTTTTTTTTCTACCTGAACTTGCGCTGAGTGCGTACAAAGTGACCCAGCCTCTGTAGAGTGAAAACGGCCCGAAAACTTGTCTGAATAAAGTTTGCTTTAGATTGTGGAATAAACTTGATTTTATATAGTAAAACTAGGTTTCCAACCGCCGCTCCCAAAGATCACGCGGGACTGCCGAGAAACCGCCATCCGCGTCTCGGTGTGTCTGAATGGGGTTGCTCGCGAACCACATCCTTGCCCGGTTTACAAATGCAGCTCAACCGCCGGTGTGAATGCGCTATAAGTGCTGTCCTAAGGGTCAGTTTTGTTCCTCTCGGCATATCTCCAGCTGCTGGATTATTTCCTTCAGGTGGTCAATAAAACGTTTTTTTGAAACACTTGTGTTTCATTCTCTTTTTACTTCTCTAATTGCTTCCACAGAGAAATGTGCTACTTATGAGCAATGAATATATAAAATTCAGGTTGCCCTCAATTTCATATATACATTTCGATAGCTATTTATCGTGGGGTACGCATATGATGTTCTTGTGTAAACGGTTAGGAAGTGTTTCGTGCTGTTTTTACAATGTTAAAATGTTCATGCCTTTTTCCGTTCGGTTCCCCGTTTCACCATACGTCCGGACGCAGCGGATGCTACGAGCTATCTTAGCCAATCCCGTTCTGTGGACGTGGCCCGTGATAGGCTTACCGCGCGTCGCTGTGCCCCCTCTCTAAGGTCACGTGACACTCACACGGCCTCCGATTGGCTCCGATGGCTCGTAACATCCGCTGCGCTTAAACGTAAGATAAAACGGAGTATAGCAACTGATTTCATTGTTGCTGCAGCATCGCGATGAGTAGGCCACGCATAGATAGGACTCTCGAGGAGCAGCAGTGAATACTAGGAGCGGCAAAGGGAACAGAAACGGCAATACGACCAGCGGCGGCGTGCTGCGACCGGCGGTGGCATTTCGTATAGTGCAGTATGCAATCGTTGCAGGTGATACCACCGCTTCGCTGACCAACCACCTTCACAGCGTGGATTGGAGCCCCAATTTGTTTTTTGCGTAAAAACAAACGGAAGAAGTTGTTTTTTTGTTGTAGGAACTTTTATTGGAGATTAGTACAAAGAGCCGGCGCGTGATGTTTTCAAACATTTTTAGTTTACGAGATTTTGCGCCACAATTAATATTGTTTTTATACAACCACGTCTCACCGGTGGTTTCAGGTCGCGGGTCTCGACTGGGGCGCATTTCTAACTTCGGTACTAATTCGCGGCGCGTCCGCTCGGGAGTTGGGAGCTGGCCTCCTTGAATCCCCTTCCACCGTACATGTTTCGGCGTCACAATGGCCCAATTAAAGACAGGATGGAAGAATCGCAGTGGACACCATCGAATGCGATGCTCCCGAACCAATACAAGCAACCGTGAAGTTCCCCGAGTGCTCGCTGCGGGAGAAATGGCGGCGTTCCGATCGCTAATAATTAGGTTCTAGTGTACGTATCAGTGTCACTTTTTAGAGCAGGCTCTATGGTAGTTTTCAAAATGAGTTGTTCTAGTAACGTTGGTCTCTGTGGCACCCGTAGCTATACCCCTGCAGACGGAGTGGCTTCTCTAGAGAACCTGTAGAGACTCCGTGTGGACCCTTCATGGCGTTTGTTTTTCGATGTGGGATATTTCATTCCTCATCGTCTCGTCTTATTTTTGACGTGAGATTTCAAGCTAAGTACGGAGTTTTGTGTCTCCCTGTCCCTTTTTGCTGCCTTGATCCAGATTTAGCATGTGTAATGGCTAAAATGAGTTTCGCGAAATGGGTTCGCTGTCCGAACAGTACCGAAGAACACGTGAGTCTGCAGCTCCCCGAGTCCTGTCAATCGCCCGAAAAACGACGCTAATGGACTTTCGAGAAAGCTTTAACGAGATTTCAAAAGGGAGAGCCAGCCGTTGGCAAGGCCAAATTTTCGAATGATTTCGTAGCCAAGCCACAGCAGAAAAAAAGTAAACAAACATGGTGCGATCCACGAATGAATGCGTATAGTAGTTATTTTTTTTTTGGTCTGTACGAGTTCGGGGCGTACAGGTCGGTGGAGCGTTGCAGCTTTCTCAATTGTTGTGCACCCGTACCGACGAGAGCGGCATGACGCCGCCAAACACGATAATTCGCGCCGCTTAAGTAGCTTGGATAGCAATCGAACATTGTTGCCAGCCATCAAGTCAACGGTACAGCAAAAGGAGCAGCTACTTAAGCAATACATGCCCGATCTTTCTAGATTGACGCAGAAAACTGCCAGGAAAGTTTGTGGATTAGAAGCAAGCCCTGCAGCTTCAGTGCATCAGATGTCGTGGGCAGCACATGACTTATGATCACAAGATGGCATTAATCAAAGTCGCCACCCGACCAAACTGAACACCGACGTGCCAGGAGCGTCATCCGACAAGAAGGAGCACAGGTACTATGATTGAACGCCTGTCACGACACTGTCGCAGAAAGACCTCGTTAAGAAATCGTTTGATAAAAATCAATAATTATGTAATGAAGTGGAAATAAACATATTTTATATATTAACCAAGTCTGCATAGTATTCACACTCCAGCCCTCACGCCTTCAGAGTCCACACACCAAAAGTTGTGCTCACTGCATGCGGTAGAGCATTTGGGGACACTCGCATCTCTGACCTTCTAATATTAATAAATAGGACAAACGAGACTGGCAGGCTTGTTGCATGGGGCTGCATTCCTTCTACCTCTCCCGAACATGTGGTGCATCCGAAAACAAACTTCAGTGATGTGAAAATGGTATTTATTCATTTATTCCCTTCAAGGACCTCCTGTAGGCATTGCAGAGAGGATATTTAAAACTATATATTCATTATAATACCATCATAGCACACTGACATTAATGAGCACGAAATGGGTCCAGCTACTAAAAATAAATATTCCACTCGTAATAAACAATTATTGCTATAACTTGTCAATTAAAAAGACGAACACACCTCTGAGCATCTAGTTTAATAGTATGTTGTAATGCATTGTATTATACCAGGACATTTTCGATACGTATGACACAATAGACACTTTGCAAAACCTCATCAACCAACGTTGACTGCCACCATTTTTTTCGGCGTAAAGCACACGAATGGGCCCCAGTTCACGTCGAACGCTAATGAAGCATTCGAGTTCAATAGCCACTGAGCCGAGTTTGCAGTGATTGCTGCCACAACATTCGTGTCGAACAAATGTCCAAAGTATGAAGGCGTTGGGTGATTAGCGTAGTAGCTACTATAATTCGTTTCATTTTAATTTGGTGAACGGCGAAGGCTACAGTGTCAGTGAGCCAATATGCACGTTGGAGAGAGGCACATGACAACATATCATCAAAGTGCTCTCCTTCTGCACAGATTTGTAACATACCTTTACTCCGTCTCTCTGATTGGCTCGAGGGGGCTGTGGCGGTTGCTTTTTCCAAGTTACGGTGAAACAAAGGATAGGCAACCCATATTTTTGAAAAATGTCAATTGAAGAGACTGAAAGGAATGGAAGTCAACATATTGTTCAACAAGACTGCTCTTCGCGGAAGGTATGAACATAAATATGAGTCATCTTGTCCAGGTAATTAGAACAATTAAATAATTGACCAACTAATACAATGCACACTTGTTGAAAAAAACTCGTGCTGCAATAAATCCTACGAAAGAAAAAAATGTGCCTTTAATCTTCTATTTCCGAGTTGCATTACATTTAACAAATTTTTGATATGTGTGGTTTTATCTGTGGACCTCTAAAGAGTGGGGATGCATTTTTTAAAGATTCTAAATGTTAGAATGATGGATTAGATAACCATCTAAGAGGAGTATGATTATACACATGGAGGTTACTGTGGACTATTGATACCGATCGGCAAGGTAAAAGCCTACGAATATTAATTTCTAGGGGACAATCCAACATGTGAAGATCTGCTGTTTTATTAGTTCCAAGGGGACAAATAAACTGTTTTATGAACATAAGTAATGAACTTTTTTCCGACTGATTGGTTCGAATGCTTTCTAAGAGTTCGCGTGTACGTCAATTAAGCAAACGCAATTTTTTCACTTAAAGAAAAAGTACTGCGATAGAATGCAAGCTAGTGCAATGAAAGCACATGATATCAAAATCTTGAGAGCTACCAATTTGTAAGATCGACGATTAGTACAAAGGGTTATATATCGCAGGAGCTTCCTCGCTAAAAGTTTCTGTGGTTATTCGCTGACGCGTGGCTGAAACAACTTCACGTAGGCCCTTGCGTGACGTATACCATTCGCTTCGATTCTCAGACATTCCAACGTTCAAACAAAGCTAAAAAATGCGAATATTTTAACCTTAGATTGATATCGTAAAATTGTTGATTAGTACAAAAGGTTAACTATTGCCGGAGTTTCCTCGCAGAAAGTTTTTATGGTCATTCGCTGACGCGGGTCTGAAACAACTTCATCTAGGCCCTAACGCAACGTATACCATCCGCTTGGATTCTCAGAGATTTCAAAGATGAAACGAAGCTAGAAAAATGCGAATATTTTATTCTAAAAGGTATATCGTAAAATTGTTGATTAGTAAAAAACGTCAAGATCGCTGGAGCTTCCTCGCTAAAAGTTGTTGTGATTATGTGGTTACCTAGGGCTGAAACAAATTCCCCTAGGCCCTACGTCCGACGCGCACATATCGCATCGATTTTCAGAAATTCCAACGTTCAAACAAAGCTAAAAGAATGCGAAAATAATTTTAAGCCAACAAATACTAAATATTCTATCGATCCTCGAATACATCCGGGAATCCGAGCAACGGTACGGCGAGACGGCTGATGCTGTCTCACAGGTGCTTTTATTCGGATGGTCCAAAACGATCTTGCGTAAAGAGGGTATAAAGTCTCATTCCTTCAGATCTTCACGTTATACCTGCGTCAGAGATCACGAAGAAACCCGAAATCGTTCGAAAAACAGCGGCACATCACGACTAGCACGCACCGAACAAGCTCGCATCCGCCTGCTCTGGGCGCGGCCACCTTACCGGGGACGTCACGGTCCTTGTGAGGTCACGTGAGGAATAATCACTTTTGCGCACAACATGGCGGCAACCGGGGAGTGCCACTTCCGAACTTCCGGTTCCTCACTCTAAGCAACAAGTACCTTGTTGGTAGAGACGATGCGGTTGCCACGAAGACGTGCATGCGCAAAGTGGGGCAGCACGTCGCGACGCGCTGGCCGCTCTGTTAAACCAGACTGCCTTCGTACTGTTCGCCTTCTGCATGGCCGTCCGTTGCTTAAGGTAGTTGCAAGGACGAGCCGACATGTTATCTCCAATGTGTAGAAAACGCATCAATTTCGACTTGAACAACTTTCATTTTGATATGGCGCAAAGTGTCAGCAGGAAAAGGAATAAACACTTAGGCACACAAACAACTTCAGTTATACTGTGCATTGAAGTAGCCCATATTTATATGTAATCAAGTGAAAAATAATTATGTTTAAAATACGTCGAATTTTGCAACAAAAACCTTGCAAACAAAAAAAAGTATGAAGATAGATTTTGTACCATAATGAGAGGCAGATCCTCTACAATCTACCTTTCAAATCGAGGTACCGGAAACAGGGTGCACGGGGCAGGTGGCGCTGGCTACCGCCCAAAATCTACCCTTCCATTTGTTTCTTTCAGAGCCGTGTATAGAGAGAGTTTGGTCAATGGGAGGCGCGGGCAGAGCCAGGTCGTGCACCAGACTCAGAAAGAGGGCTTGGCATGCTCTCTTGACCAACCAGAAACCGAAAAGAGTCCCCTAGCGGTGGTAGCGAGAAACAGTTCTGATCAACGTTACTAAAACACTCAGTTGGGAAACTCGCCGTCGAAACCTGGGCCGATGGCGTCCACCGAGACCGAGCTAAATACGACAACAGCGCCACTCTTTATCATTTGTCTGTACTGTGGTCACCTTGAGCTTTTAGAAAGCATGTTTCTGCGTAAAAACAAACGGAAAAGACTCTTTTTGTATGAAATTCATTGGAGTTTAGTACAAAATGAAGGGCGCCTGATGTTTTTAAAATCTTTAGTTTGCAAGGTTTTGCGGCACAATCAATATTGTTTTTATACAACCATGCATTAGCGGTGCTTTCAGGTAGCGCGTCCCGACCTAGGTGCATTTTAACTTCGGTAGTAACACGCGGCGCGTCCGCTGGGGAGACGGGGGTGGCAACCCTGTAACCTCTTCCACTGTATCTGTTTCGGCACCAAAATGGCCGATTAAAGCCAAAACAGAAGTTACGTGCGGTTCCTCGAGTGGCCGCTGCGGGAGAAATGGCGGCGTTGTGTTCGCCATTAGCTCGGTTCGCGAGGACAGATCGGGGCCACATTTTCAGAGCAGTCTCTATGGCAGTTTCCAAACTGAGTGGTTTAGTCACGTTGGTTCTGATCAAAGGTAAATGTTCGTATATGGTTTTAATAAGCGCATAAGAGTGAAGTGTAGTAACTCTTTGTGGTTGAAAATGGGGTGCACGTGACGTTTCAATCATGATGTTGCAGAAAGATGTAAGAAACGAATGTGACGCTCAACTCTGTTTTGCTCGGACAGAGTGTGACCACTCGGACGGCAGATTCTCGGCCCTCGGCGCTTGGCGTAAGGATTACGTCGATCGTTCCGCTAGTCGCACTCTTCCACCCTAATTTTGGATGAGCGTGATTGAAACATCACGTGTACCATATTTTCAGTCACCGAGAGTTACTCCGATGCACTTATCAGGTTTGTTTCTCGCGACTACCGCTAGGGTATTATTTCCGGCTTCTGGTTGGTCACATTCGAATTTCTGAAGACGCCCTGAAACACGCCCAGCCCGGTTTCGGCCAATGGTGCCTCCTCATTTGTCTCCTATACTTCCCAGCGAATGGCCAAACTCTCTACATACACGGCTCTGGTTTCTTTGATGACCGCCCATAGCTTTCCGCTCTGTGGTCGTTGTCGGGTTACATATCCGCCGTTCGCGTTTATTTCTACTTTTAACAACTTTCTTTATGAGTGTATTTTATATAGTCCGTTGCAACTCAAGAAGGTTGGGCCAGGAAACGGAGGGCCGGGGAGGAGGAAGCAGACGGAACTCCGGAGAGAGGAGGAGGTTTCCCCACTCCTCTCCAGTGTTCCGTCTGCTTCCTCCTCTCAGGCCCTCCCTTCCCTCGCCCTACCTTCTTGAGTTGCTACAGACTAAAGTACTGTGTTCAAAAGGGTCAAACGGCATCTGGGAGACGCCGCCATTGGTCGGAGTATCGTGCCGGCTGTCTGTGTCCCCAAGTGTGCGCACAATGGCGCAAAAATGGCGTTGTATCAATCATAATTTTGCCGCAATTTTAATTTTAGGCCGCATAATCATATGCCGCTTATAGCCAGGAAAATTTTGATCTCAAATACCGCATGAAATTGTCACGCATGTCAAAGTGCCTGATAAATTCAGGCCGCATAAACCTGATCCGCGTGACAACGGGCCGCTTGAATCTGGGCCTCATAACAACGGGCCGCATGAGTTGAGACACCTAAACCAACTGCTTGTAAGCGGCGAAATTTTGACCCGCTTTCCTGCCTATTTGCGTGCATTTTAGCCAGTATTTAACTAAGAGTGTAGTCATTGATCGTAGGTTGGCACAAGGACGCAGCGGGACGCATACGGAAACTTCAACGGCCGGTGAGCAGAACTATTTTCTTTTTTCCCTGCGAAGTGTTTCGCTGTTGCTACGGGCTTGCTAAGCTATGCTTGAATCTATAGTTTCTTCCTCTTGCAAATATCGAGCGCGCGTTTCGGACTGGGACTCGTCTTCGTGGTTGAGCGACGGCACCACATTGTATTGCATCGCCAGCCATCCTACAACTAACAACGAAGCTTGTAACAGCACTCCATCCCTCTGCTAATCACATAACGTTCTATTCTGAAGTGCCACTGGCACAATCACTTTGATCGCTGCCACAACATCACCCAGACAAATATTGAAACTGAAATGTTGAAAATGACTTGAGATCAAGCTCCTCCGATAAGGCAGCGCAGAGAACTTCAGCAACTCGCTCGACGCGCTCCGCCACTTTCCAACAAATTTGTTGAAGCCAGAGTTTTGGCGGATCGTTTTGAGAGGGCCTCTACCGATACCGGTGCGTGCTTAAGAGCATGCACCAAAGTGGCAGAGCGAGCTCCCGCTACAAGCAGCGTGGTATGCATACACGGCCGCTCGGCGAGCTCTCCACCGGCTCCAGATTTACCAGCGGTACAAAGAGCGAGAGCTGGCATCACGCAAGGGGCACAAGAATCCGCCCGGAGAGCGCGTGCTATTTACCAATAGAGGGGCTACTAATATGCTGCTGTCTGGGGCGACTAGCTGCATAGCCGAGTGTAGTTTTTAATGCGAAAGCATTAACTCTCCCATGGAGCGAGCCGACGTTATCAGCCGCGCTAAACGGCAGACAAATTTGTGAAGCCGATATCTGAGGCATCGCAGCTTTGAAGCCGCGCAAACATTCACGCAAAACGGCACTTAAATGAAGCCGAGGGAGGCCGCCGCGCCTCATTTTCAATCAGCGCCACTTCATGGCGCTGCGTGCCCGCGCGCCGGCAAAAGGAATCGGCTGGCTCGCACGGGTGGTGGTACGGCTACCCGAGCGATTTCTGCAGCCGATTCCGCGCCGCCGAGTGATCGGCGGCACGGAATCATGCGCGGATGTCAGCGACGCGCGGCAACTTCACAAGGAAGCGCGCAAGAACGACATTTATGCTTTCGCATTTTCAACCCAGGGGAAGTGCTGAGGTGTACCTCGAGCCTTTTTTCTTCTAGATAGAAATGTATTTCTCACATATGTATGGACGACGCATTGCCTAAGTTACTGCCATGAATGCATCCTGGCTTTAAGCCTAAAATTATGGTTTCGCGCCCCGAAAAAGCTCGAAAAGTTTCAAAAGATAAATGAAATGAACCGCATGCGAGTGTCTATGTCATGTTACTAAAAAAGGGTGATAACTTAAATAAAGAAAAATTGATGGTAATATTTCGCAAAGTGATTGATATTGACTTTTGTAACGAACAAAATAGTTTGGTTTGGTTGTCGAGCAGTAAGGTTCCGTGTTTTCGGATATATCGGAAAAACACTCGCCAGTTGAAATTTGGTCATGAATTCTGTATTTTGAGATTACGATAGCAATTAAAAAATATAAAAAGACAGTGAAGCGTAGAATAGCAGGGTCAATAGAACTAAAAATAAATACTTATATTTTTTTAACTTTGAGAAAAATGTATTTTTTTATTGTATTCGATATACATAAACTCGAGGTGGAGCCGAAAACGAGGACAAGCATAATTCGAGACGTCGTTGTTTTTCTTTGCCTGTTTCGTGTTTCAGCCTTAAGCTCTGGTTGGAATGATTAGTGGGTAGACCTAAAGCAAGGTGCCTTTGCCTCCATTGCACGTGTCGAACACATTCTGATAAGAGAACAAAACACCGGATTCTGGCGTTCCGCATTCTTACTCGTTCGACGAGTGCAATGAAGACAAAGGCAACTAGCTTCAGGTCTACCCACTAATTATTCCAACCAAAGCTCGGCGTTCTGACTTCCCCAAGCGCTCTGACTTTCTCCTCTTTTCTCGGCGTTTAACAACCAGCTCACCTGCCCAGTATTCTTATCTTCAATTCCCTTTTATATCGTCAAGGTTTTCCACGTTGACATAAATGCGACTCGAGTGCGTTGACTCTAATCCTTGTCGAAATTAAGTCGATGCAGCAGCATTTAAATTAATGCACGTCAAGTCCTACGCCAAGCTGGCTCCATACCCTGTTACATCTCAAAGTTAAAGCTGCGTTTGCGGCAAGAACCGAATCATGTAATCATATTTCCCGGCCGGTGCTTTGCATGCGGAGGCCTTTGTGAGGAGTATGAAGATCTTAACCGCTGTCTTCAACTCCCTGCGAGAAGTTACAGGATGCAAGAATGCGCTCTAGACTGCACACGCCCTGGAGAACAAGATCGTTTCCAACCACTCTCAAGACACTACCGCTACTCCAATCATGGCCGGACCACAAGGCTGAGAAGTTACCGTGCAAGAAGGAGCAGTACTGCACGTGGTTAACATCCCCGTAATAACTCTAAATGATCAAGAATTATTGAATGACTCCTTGACAACTATATTTCACTGTTGTGAAAAATGGAATATGCGAATTAATTTTGATAAAACCACTGTGTTAAGCATAACCAAAAAGAAGTCTCCGTTGATGTTCTTGTATGAAGTTGATGGACAAGTCTTGCAACGTTCTAACACTATTAAGTATCTTGGTATTACTATCTCGGGTGATCTCAGCTGGAATACGCACGTTGAAAATGTATGTAATTCAGCATATAGGAAACTTTGTTTTATGAGGCGATCTCTAAGAGGGACAAACTCCGATATCCGGACCAACGTTTATAAAAGTCTAGTGCGCCCAACATTGGAATATGAATCGATAATATCCCAGGTAGCACGCCAGAGGAATGCCCAACTTGGGCAAAGGTCTGGCAAACATAAGGGCCCAACTTTGGCGCAGTTAGGTTTTTGCACCATGGCACTCATCAGTGCCAAAGTATGGTGCCTAACTATAGCCTTAGTTGGGCGATCCTAGGGCATGCCCAAGTTTGGCTCTTCTCTGGTACGCCAGAGGAGTTCCAAAGTTGGTGCCATATTTGAGCCATAACTGCCAGAGCACCACCGAATTCGGGTATTTCAGACATGCCAAAGTTTGGCGTTGCTCTGGTCTGCCAGAGGAGCGCCAAAGTTGGTGCCATACTTCAGCCATAACTGCCATAGTAAATCCTAATCTGGGAATTCGGGGCATGCCAAAGTTTGGCATTTCTCTGGTCCGCCATAGGAGCGCCAAAGTTGGTGCCATACTTGAGCCATAACTGCCAAAGCAACAACTAATTTGGGTATTTCGGCCACACCAAGTTTGGTTTTTCTCTGGTCCGCCACAGTTGTGCCAAAGTAAGTGCCAGACTTGAGCCATGAGTGCCAAAGCAACGCCTAATTTGGGTATTTCGGACATGCCAAGTTTGGCTTTTCTCTGTTCCGCCACAGTTGTGCCAAAGTAAGTGCCAGACTTGAGCCATAACTGCCAAAGCAACACCTAATTTGGGTATTTCGGGAGTGCCAAGTTTGGCCTTTCTCTGGTCCGCCACAGTTCTGCCAAAGTAAGTGCCAGACTTTAACCCTAACTGCCAAAGCAACGCCTAATTCGGGTATTTTGGCCACGCCGAGTTTTGCTTTTCTCTGGTCCGCCTCAGTTCTGCCAAAGTAAGTGCCAGACTTTAACCCTAACTGCCAAAGCAACGCCTAATTTGGGTATTTTGGCCACGCCGAGTTTTGCTTTTCTCTGGTCCGCCACAGTTGTGCCAAAGTAAGTGCCAGACTTGAGCCATAACTGCCGCAGCAAATCTTAATTTGGCGATTCGGGACATGCCGAAGTTTGGCTCTTCTCTGGCTGCCCACTGAAGTGCCAAATAAGTGCCAAAGGTGGCAAAGAAAGCAGAGAGGCCTGCCCAAGTTTGGAATATGCGTGGTGTGTCACAGAAGTGCACTTTCACGCGCCCAAGAAGAGAATTAAATTAAATAAGCGTTGGAAACACGATGGTCAGATGTCATCACCTCCGTTCCCAAGCAGCACGGCAATACTTTGCAGTATCGTGCCAGTACCGGCCGAAAGTCGGTTCCAATATCGCTCAAAGGCCCAGTTTTGAACCACCGTTGGATATCCGGCAGGTACTGCCGTATAGCCGTTTTGCCCCGGCCTAGCGTTCGCGCAATATTGTGCGAATACTCTACGATGCGTCTGCTCCGTATTGGCCGAACGTCGTGCAAATATGTGTACGTTGCATATCCTTTGTTGCGTATCCAATCACATATACGGACAAACAAAATTTTTTCGATCGCTCCCGGAAGTTTATTAAACCACTATCATTACACACAGTGTATTCTCGACATATTTACAAAGGTCACACTTCTCTGTAAAACGAAAAACAAATTATAAAATAAAATTAACACTGTCCTCATGCCAAGCAAAATTCATCACACAAAAACCGCGGATATTGAGAGGAAAGCAGGACTACTATCAGAAGCATGCTTGCAGTGTACTTACTAATTAAAGAGCGATATCATGTAATCCTTGATAGATGCATAATCCAACTCAGGCACCCCACAAACACACTCGAGAAAGAAGGTTGCGCACATTCAACTGACGTCTCGTCGTCGGCGAAGAGCAGTTTTTGTCGAAGCGTGTCCAACAAACACATCACAAAAATTCCACAAACTCCGGTGAAAAAAATGGCTGTTACCGAAAAATTGGCATGGACGTATTCCGGCCGTTTACGACGACAAAAAACGGCCGCGTCTGCAACGCACGAAAGCAACAGAACACTGAAGAGCGCATTTCGAAAACCGGACCTACGTGGCCCGCCTATTTCTACAACTAGGCAAGCGGCAAAAAAAAAAAATCAGCAGAACCCATCCTTTGGGAATGATTATCTACGTTAATGCGAATAGCATCAAACGGTGCGGAGTTATGCGCGTTCGTCAGGTGGCCGGCACACTCTAGATACGCCAGCCCACTCTTGAGGCGATTCTAAATTTGTTGACACTTTCACAGCCCTGCGCACGATCTCCGCAGCCCAGCACGTGCGTTTGTGTCACTTAGGAAGGCGAGCAAAGCACGCGCCATACGCACAAACACTCAAAATGGTACCGACCAGACTTTCTGGCGTCTCAGCTAGTCTCAACCAACGGTACTCTAAACGGTTGTTTATATCTTTACCATAGGACGCGCTTTACAGCGCTGTCACAGCTACCGGTGCGCGCGCGTTCCATGCACGAGGGCTCATTCCGCTCTCGTGAGGTTGAGCACGGCCGCTACATCACCCTCTCCCGAGCGCGGGAGAGGGTGAGCTAGCGGCCGTGCTCAGCCTCGCGAGGCGGAATGAGCCCTCGTGCATGGAACGCGCGCGCACCGGTACTGTGACAGCGCTGTAAAGCGCGTCCTATGGTAAAGATATAAACAACCGTTTAGAGTGCGTTGAATGACTGCCTTCATAGCTCTGTGGTTAGCGCGTCTGCCTGCTGATCAAAGGGTCAACGGTTCGAATCCCAGCCGGCGCCGGTCTTTTTATTTATTTATCGACCCGCGGCGTAAGAGGTTAGATAGCCAGATAGATACATAGACGAAAAGTGCGTGAAGTAGCCAAAGAATGCTATTCGCATTAAAAAAAACAGCCCCAGAGATCCCATCAGCGTGACAGAGAGAGTCACGGGAAAAAAATTTTGTCCAAACGTTTTAGTCCTACGCGTCCTACGCAGAGAGGTCGCGCTTTTCGCTCCACCTTTTTGATTTGCTTAAAGCGGCTGTCTCGCTCGCTGACAGCCGCACGAAGACACAAAAGCAGGTGGGGAGGATTTGCAAAAGGCGAGGTCGAAGGGGCATCAACAATGCAGCTAAGCTCCCTCGGCATTTTCGACGCTTTAGAGTAAAAAACAAACAAAACAAACACAACTAATAAAAAAAAAGAGAGGAAAAAACTCTGTGTGTACAGTCAAAGCTACAGGGAAGAGGGTGTATCCCGAGCTGTTCAACAGTAGGAGAAATAAGGGACGGGGAGTCCCAGCCCTTCTTTGGAAAGAAATGGAATGGAATGAAAGGAAAGGCCGCTTCTGCCGGTGACCTTGTCACCTTGCCTAGTCTGTCAGCGTTCGGCTTCCATTGTGGGCCTCAGAAAGATAATCTTCTTTCTTGAGAGCGAAATGGAAAGGGTGCTTATGTTTTGCGGGCTTGTCGCCACCCGATAGGCTTCAATTATTTCTCTCCCGACTCACTCACAGTGGCCTCCCATGGCTGTCATGCCGGCGAAATTAGGAGCGCAGCCGGGACATTTACGGTGTTTGAGGAGAATAACATAGAGGACGAAAACAGGACGACACGTTTCTCCAACTGGCAGCATACATTTATTTTGACATCCGTCACCAAACGCCGCAGTCACCGCGCGGAGTTGGAAGGGTTGAGGAGGATAGGGAAGGAAGGGAGGGTGGGGGTGGAGAGAGGGTGGAGGTGGAGGGAAAGAGAAAGAGAAACACGTTTTTTAGCCGGCAGCGCACGCCGAAGTCAAAGAGGGAGGAGGGGGGAGGCGTAATAAGGGAAGTAACCTTGAGAAGGGATTAAAGGGCGGGCGACCCTACTTCAAAGGCGCCTACGTTTGTCGCATTTCCGGGCGCAGAAAGGAAACGTCGGCGTCGGAGAGACAAAGCGATGGGGACCCGATGTTTTGCGGCGAATGGCGCATGGCGAAGGCTTCGATAATCTCGCGGCCGTATCTTGACCGATGCCTTCCAACAGTCGTGGTGGCTGAAAATTCTGGTTCGCAGGACGGGCAGGAGCTGACGTGCTGGGCTATTGGATGCAGGGAATGGAGGGATGGGTTGGAAGCCGCCTGTTTGACCTCGTTGGCGTGCTCCCTCAGGCGGTCGTTTAGACAACGGCCTGTCTGACCGATGTATTGCGAGCCGCACTTGAGCGGGATCGAGTAGACGCTGGCCTGTCTACAAGGAACGAACTTGGTAGCGTGTTTTTTGGGGGCACGGCTTTGGGGCAGTTGGGTTGTTAACCTTCCTGCAGAGCGAGGAGAGCCTGAGGCGACAAGAAAAGAACACCTGCGTGTCATGTCGGAGCGCTAACGACTTAATTCTGTGGGAAACGTTGTGCACGTATGGAATGCACGCGAAGCGGGATGCGCGTGGCCTGCCCTTAGTTTGTGTGCTGGTGGCCTGGGCTGTCATGATGCGTTTTAATCGGGTCTCGAGTAAGTCTTTTGGGTAGCCCGCTTTGATGAGGCGGGTGAGCTGTAGGGAGCAGCTCGTCGAGATTAGGTGAGGGCATGACTTGGATCGGGATGAGGTCAGGAGGTTTTGAACGATTCCGCTTTTGACGTTTTTTGAATGGTTACTGTGGAAGGGAAGCACTGGTTTGCATGATCTTTGCTGGAAAGACCAGCAAATACCGGACTCCAAGGGATGAAGGCGAAGATCCAAGAACTGTAGTCCGTTCTGTGTGGGGGCCTCGCTGGTAAATTTTAGACCGAACGAATTATCTGAGAATATCTGCTCAATAGTTTTAGGATCTGAGGTGGCTTGGTGAACGATAAGGTAGTCATCTACAAATCGGAATACGTATGTTTTTAGCAGATTATATGTATGCTGGATTCGGTTGTATACATTGTGCGATTAGTTTCGTGTTTATTTTTTGCTACGTGTTCAGGACGTATTTCTAATATTGTAGCAATGTTTACATGCTCAATAATTTATTATTACTGTGTCTCCTAATAGTTTTTATTGGGTTTTGCTGATCGTTTTATTGCAAGCGTGTTGAAGATACGCGAAC
Organism: Ixodes ricinus; assembly: GCA_037355805.1. Lineage (NCBI taxonomy): Eukaryota > Metazoa > Arthropoda > Arachnida > Ixodida > Ixodidae > Ixodes > Ixodes ricinus. The sequence continues at coordinate 5,846 of JAZHYW010036033.1, read as the reverse complement.
ATAGTTTCCGTAAAGTCGCTAGACATCCATAATAGCCAACGAACGCAATCCAATCCACAACCTTGTTTGCACGTTTTGCTGGCCGTGTTGTCCGTGTGTGTTTCATATCTCTCTCTTGAGGTCAATTTACCGATTAGTCGTGATGCGTGGAGTTTACCTTATTTTCAAATGTGTCCGAAAAAGAAGGAAGCGACTGGGAGCCGTGGAACTGCGTTGAATCTGCTCAACAGCCAAGATCATGGCACGGTCGTTTCAAAGTAAGTTCCTTTCTTTGTTCGTTAGGGCTAGATTGTTCTTTTTTCCGTTCAAAATGCTTTGTTATTGTCTCCAGATTGCTTGCTTTTACCAGTGTTACTAATTGTGCGCGAATGGTGTTATACGAGGTTGTATTTCTTCTTTTTGTTCCCCGATGCAGAGCACTCCATCCTCGCGCTAATTATCGGTCACAAATGAGCGCTTAGGCTGCGTACTCGCTGGTCCATCAGTAGCGGCGGAACTTTTCGGGACATGGGCACGGGCGGGCGGGCAGGCAAAGGCAGAAAGGGAAGGGGGGGGGGTTGATTGCCTCCCTCCACCGTATTGTTTACTGGTAAACTAGAATGTCTGGAAGAGCGCGGTGCCCCTTCATCGCCGAAGCTCCAAGTTTGACACTACGGGTGGATTCTGCGTCCGGAGAGCCGGGCCAGTCAAAAGGCAGCGATTGATTGATCGAGCAAGTGCGTAGCTTCCGCCGCCCAGTCGTCTGCAGACGACTTAATTTTCGCGATTCGTAATCAGAAAAGAATTGCCGAAAATTGGTGCCGCGATAAATTCACCCCATGGTGTATAATTAGGGCTCCGTGTTTTCGGATAAATCCGAAAAACTCCGAAAAACACCCGCCGGTAAAATTTTGGTCAATTCGGATTTATCCGATAAACTCCGAATGTTTATGTGCCAATGCCGCACCCCCCCCCCCCCCCCGGCAAAAAATAAGAAAATAAAATCTTTCTTTTTTTTATACAATTTGATTAGCACGGAGTCAATGGTCCTGGGAAAATAGCACCATAATTATCTTTCAAATCTCAGACCGTTGTCAAAAGGGGTCTTGCCGCTTGTCTCGCCGAGGTTGATTCAGGGCAACAGGTCATTGACATTCGAGTCACGACATAAGCCACTCTTTTGGTTTCCAGTTTGAGCCATGCGATTTGTGATTTAGAGAAAGGAGAGAGTATGTTTTTGTAACAGTGAAAGCTATGGACCATAGAGATTGTATTAAATAGAGAAACGGGACAGTTTGATGGGATAGGATGCGATGACTACGAGCTCCGTAGCGACTGCCCCCGGGAGTTTATTGATTTTAAGGTATCGACGTTTATCGAATCAACACTTGTGTGCGACTTTTGTCGTGGGACAAATTAATAATGCCAATGGCAATGGCACGAACGTTAAATTCAACTGAAGAAATTTTAATCGATACAAGCGCGTTTTATTTTTTATCTGGCATACGTTTACATCCGGTTATTATTTACATATTTATTTTCAATAGGAAACACGGCGAAAATAAACTCCGAATTTCGGAGAATTGGGAATCAAACAAATATAAACTTCAATAAACTCCGAATCTTCGGCAAAAAATAAACTCCGAAAAACACCCTCCGAATTTGACGAAAATTAAACTCAGAAAACACGGAGCCCTATGTATAATGCATAGCATACCGCTCCCGATCGCAAAAATGTGTGCCCGCGAAATAATTTTTGACGCCGCTTCTGGGGAAATTTACAAGCAGGTCCTTAATTAAGGTAGTGTCTCGCCAGTTTATGGGAGGTATATTTTGTCCAGTGTAAGTATATAATGTTCATACCTCCCCCAATCCTTTTTTTTCCTTTGGTACTGTCTTTAGCGAATGGTGTAGGTTGTAATTGTTTTTTGTTGTTGCATTATTGTAGTAAGATGGTGAGCTGGTACTAATTGAACACCTTGAAAAATAGTTCACTAAAAGTCAAGGAGACAAGGAGAGTAACACGTAGACCACATGCAAGCACAGACTCTCAACTCGCATAAACAGAGAAGGAAGAAATAAAGAATGTGGAAGGAGCTCGAGCAGAGGCCCAAGTGGAACGTGCTGATTCACCTGTTAACAAGAGGTGATTTTAAAAACATAATTTCCTTGTCAGTTAAGGTAACAGGTGGATGGCTAATACATAAAGACAGCTCAATCTCTCTCTAATATCTACGATGGATTGTCACCTACTTATGCACTGTTTACACTGCTCGTGTATGTCAACGTTAGAAAAAACATGAATAATTAGCAGATACTATGAAAAACATACAAGGGGATTATTTTAGGCCTTTATTATTCGTAGTATGGGCGACCAATGTGTCCGCACATTCATCTTTTACCTGAGCTGCCAAGAAACTTGTGTTTACACTCTTATGCATATGGGTGAATTAACACGTTCCGCTTGGACCTGTTCGAACTTTTGCTAAAGCTCCTTCCACATTCTTTGTTTTTTTCTTCTCCAATTTATGTGAGTTGGGAGTCTGCACTCGTATGTAGTGTATGTATTCCTCTCCTTTATTCCTTGTTTTTTGTATGCTATTTTTGAGACGTTGAATCAGAAGGAACTCACCACCTTACTACATGGAAAGGCTGTTGCTAATTCCAAAGTGTCTTTAAAACAATCTACCTGACATCTTTGCCTTACGCTCCGGTTTCTGAAGCTCACATTCTCCGAACCCAGCCTTTCTGATTTCTCTGATCCTCAATCTTTCTTAGTTTCTTTTGTGTTCAATGGATCGAGTTGCGAGTGTGCACCAGTCTGCGTCCTACATGTTCCTGTCCTTTTGTCCTTGTCTTTTTGTGCACTTTTTTCAAGTTGGTCCGTGATATTTTTTATCATATATTCTACTCTGTGTTTTCATCTTTATAGTTACTGCAGCCTTTGCCAAGTGGAAGTTGGCATTCACCTTCGCCATCCTGATGTGAGTGTCCTGAGACGACACAGGATGACAGCCTCCTCTACTGAAGTCCAGGCTTCATGGAAGACTGCCAAGGCTGTTCATGGTAAGGTGCTCTATATATTGAGCAATATAATAGCAAGTTATTGCTGCTAGGATTGTTTTTAACACAGACTGTGTTTATGGACTGGCCTTTGGCAATTCCGATGCCACTCGCGTGGAATGGAATCCTGTAGGAGAATTGTGCATTCCATTCGTAAACGGAATGCTGGGTTTACAGCAGAAGTGCGTCTCTACTTGCTGCCAGTATTGCTGTGTGTTGTATTTGTATTTTGTATTTGTTTATTTAGTGTTCCCAATAATGGCTAAAACCTTCCCTTTGGTGCGCTTGTTAGTAGCAACACACGATACATGAATGAACCGCAAGAGTGGTGAACACCGCTACTCTCGCCGTTCGCCAGCGCCCATTGGTTTTCGGAGAAGTACCTCTGTGTTTTCATCTTTATAGTTACTGCAGCCTTTGCCAAGTGGAAGTTGGCATTCACCTTCGCCATCCTGATGTGAGTGTCCTGAGACGACACAGGATGACAGCCTCCTCTACTGAAGTCCAGGCTTCATGGAAGACTGCCAAGGCTGTTCATGGTAAGGTGCTCTATATATTGAGCAATATAATAGCAAGTTATTGCTGCTAGGATTGTTTTTAACACAGACTGTGTTTATGGACTGGCCTTTGGCAATTCCGATGCCACTCGCGTGGAATGGAATCCTGTAGAGGAATTGTGCATTCCATTCGTAAACGGAATGCTGGGTTTACAGCAGAAGTGCGTCTCTACTTGCTGCCAGTATTGCTGTGTGTTGTATTTGTATTTTGTATTTGTTTATTTAGTGTTCCCAATAATGGCCAAAACCCTCCCTTTGGTGCGCTTGTTAGTAGCAACATACAAATATAAATGAACCGCAAGAGTGCTCAGTGATGTGATTGCTGCGCCAATTGCGCCAAACTGCGCCAAGTGGCTAACCCTGATACATCCTGCTACATTTTGCCAAAATATGGGTAATCTGCGCCAAGCCTGCGCCAAAGGACCAATTTAGGTCGCCTTTCAAAACCGAAACTAAACTGAGTACCGTGAGCTAGGTGGCGCAAGCGGCCGCTCGACACAAAGTATCTTGCATCATTCGTCCATCTAGTCCTTGCATGGTTTTTCCCGCCGTCTCTCGTTTCACACTCTCGTCAATCTCGTCTCGCATCTTTTTTTAAATTTTTGTATCGATAGATGCAACCGTCTGGGGAGTCTGCGGCCGCTCCGACGCTATAGCGTGCCGGGTACCAGCCATGCCGTAGTGTTGTTAAGTGAAACCACGTTTTTGCTCGGCGGGACTATACTTTGTGAGCTGAAGCACTCGCTCCTGAAAGCAACGGCCGTGGGAAAACCATATTTGGTCCCTGCCTACCAGTCACCATGGTTGCATGACGTCGGGTGTTGCCGTCCCCTCGTCGCTGCAGATATGGCGCGTTCTAAACTGAAACGTAAGGACTGCCGCAAGGTCATCAACATTCCTGTTCTTGTTTGAATCACACGCTACTAGAAAAATCCCTCTTTAACTGTGTCGAAGTATTGATTACCTAGGTTTCTCTTGTGGGCTTTCTTTTGAGAGGGACCCTGGTACATGAAAAGTTTGCCGCGAAAGAAAGTTGGTGAAGTGGAGTGAGCTAAAGCGAAAAAGGCAATGTCTGCACGCTGAACCCGCACAGCGCGCATGTTTGTCTCGAGTTCAGTCGTTGCACAAAGCGCTCCAAGAACTTTTTGACCCTGACTCGCGATGTCTTGCGTCGATACGATCAGGTTCTTTTTTTCTGTGTGTTTAGCTTGTACCTTGCCTGCCGGCCTGGCAAGCACGCACTCGCTGGACTGTTTCCTGTCGTATGCTGAACCGTTACATTTTGCATACAATTTCGGGAACCAGTTGGCAACGGAGCGGAGTGGCATGGTTTTGGTTTCGATCGAACAGCCGTCTGCACTCGCACGACGAAGTGCGTGCAACTGTAAGCTGCCGAAGTTTCCCTCACGTGCATGCGAACATGATTGCACGACAGAGGAACCAGCCGGTACGCTTGCAACCTCTTGCTTTATGTTTGCTTGCTTTCGACGAAAATCTGGCACGTCGGGAACCAGTAAAACGGTGGCAAGCAGTTTTTCGGAATTGCTCGGGAATGCCTACAGCACTGTACACCTGTGGGATGTCTCAATGCCTCCTTGGAGACATTGAAAGTGGACATTCATTACTTGCCGAAGGCAAAGCGAGGCATAGCAGCCTTGCAGAAAGTTCCGAAAAGCAAAGGGAAAAGCACCCGCTAGTCGTACTGCAACTTTTTAGTGTGTACAGTTTCGCATGGCATTGGATTAGTTACATGTTTCATCTGTCGGAGACTGCTTCAATTTATTATATTACATAACTAGTCAACTTTATGCTTCGACATTTACTAATAAGCTGGTTATTTTCAAATAAATTTAATATGTGCAGTTTGGTTCTTATTTATCTATAGTGGGTGCATATATGTATCATTTAACTAAAGCATTGCAAAATGTGTCCTGTCATTGGAATTTCGGTTAACATGTTGAAAGACTCCTATATAGTCTAACTTGACCATAATTTGTTTATTGTGGCGAGCAAAGTGCCCTTTATTTGTCCAGCACTTAAAAAGAAATATTTTAATTTTTCTAAGAATATCTGCTCCAAAAGCCACCTTTTGCTGTTCCGAAACACTGTTTTGGCTGCTCCAAAAGCCACGCTTACTGCTCCAAAACACTGTTTTGGCTGCTCCAAACCCCCTTTTGCTGCTCCAAAACACTGTTTTGGCTGCTCCGAAAGGTGCTCCAAAACGACTTAGGCCAATCACATCACTGA
>JAZHYW010036032.1:0-42429 GCA_037355805.1 Ixodes ricinus | reverse complement strand
CTATTGTAGAAGATGACATGGACATGCCCATAAGGCCTCTAGGCATGTGCACAGGCCTTGTGTTGAGTAAACACCGAGTATGGGGACAACAAACGGGTCAGAGCGCCACCTATATTTGGATATCCTGCCCAATAGGAAGTTGCACTCCTCTGCTAAAACCACCGGCACCTCCACGCCATTTGATTGGCAATTAAGCAGACAGGCACGGAAACTATTACAAATAATAAGATTACTTGTTTTTGATTACTTTTTGGTGCAATCTTGTAATACTTTGATTCCATTTGTTAGGAAGTAATGACCAGTAATTCAGCTACTGTAAAAGTACTAAAATTACTTAAAACGGTTACTTCTCCCTCCCCTTTTTTGATGGAGTCCTTTTTTTTATTTTTTATTTCTTTGTAAGAGTCTCATAAGTAATCCTCGATCAGACTCCGACAGCAGAGCGTTTTGCATGAAAATGTTTATTGAGAAGATTCATACATTATAATTCGGCGATTTTAATTAAATAAAGGTCAGTACAAAAACTCTCCGTTTTCAAACCGGCAGAAACATGTCCTTCCGACAATATGAAGCAAAAAAAAATGTTATCAGGTAACGTTTACGTACCTTTCATCTCAAGTAATCAAATGATCTGTCATACTTTTTAACCAAAAGAAATTGTAACTAATCGATTACGGTTTCGAGTAACTGTTTTAAGACTGCGAATATGTCGCTGAATAGGCGGCGTGATTTCAGCATCGGGAGCCCTAGACTTCTCAAACACAAAGCTGGGGCCGAACTTTTCGGAGCGCACCAATCAAACGCGCTCAACAATGACACCGCGCTCGTGTCACTAAAGTCGAATAGGTGAGCTCCTCGAAATTTTGGCTCAACTTTATGTTTCACACGTTTAGGGGCCAAGGAGAAGCTTCTCTCAAGCGAAAAGGAGGCTCTGTGGATCACGTAGCCTATGCAGCAGTGAATGGCGGCTCCCTTGCGTAGAAACAAAAGAGCGAAGAAAAAAGAGCCTGAAGGATTTGCTGAGATATGTTAGAAAAATGTGCATAGTGTAGAGACACAAGTGCTAGATTTTCGGCTCAGATCTCGCACGGGACTTTATTCACAAGCCAATTGTTCATGCCACAATTCCTCCTGTGACATCCACAGCCGCTCCCGTCATGAAGCTGGCCTTCGGGCTGCACATGAATGCAATCGTCTCGGCTATCTCTATGGGCCGTGCGAGGCGCTTGAAGGCTGTCGCCTGGGCGGACGCGACCTGCAGTGCAGCGGGCAGCCTTGCGATCATGGGCGTGTCGACAGGGCCAGGCAAAATGGTGTTGACTCGGATGCCTTTGCTCGCCACTTCGAGGGCCACTGACTTGGTGAGGGACACGACGCCCCCTTGGACGCAGAATAAGGCGAAAACAGCGGAGAGCCAGTCTTCACAGCAATACTCGCGATGTTGACGATGGCTCCGCCCGTGACATTCTTCGCAAGCATGTGCTTCACCGACGCTCGATTGATCAGGAAGGTTCCCTGCGAACAAAAACCTTAACTGAGTGCTCAGATGACAAATTTATAGGCTCAGAAGAAGCTGCAAAGTCCAACTGGCGTCCACAGACAAATATGGAAGATTCTAACATGTCGTATATGTCTGCCAGAAAATCTGCTCGTTACGGGAAAAGTAAATATTGCCATGCCGGCCGAGAATGGAGTGTTTTAGGTGTAACCAAATTCTGTCAGGCTTTCAAATTGGCACTTGCGAAAGGTGGCCTCCAGAGACTGCCTTAGTAGATTACTGCCTCCTTTACTACTACTGCCCCTCCACCCCCCTCCCCCACCCCGATTCTCATCGTTCGTAGGAAACTATATGCTCATTACATAAAAGCATATATACATCAGCAGATGAGACCGAAACAAACAATATACATAATAAGCAGTAATGTAAAAAGTCGTTAGGAGTCGCCGCACTCAATAATGCGTCCCACTGCATGGTCAGGCGGCGGATAGCGACCACCTTTCAAAAACCGGCGCCCGACCCGACTGCGAAGATACCCTAGTGAATACACCCCAAATATGGAAAAAATGAAGGACGGAAAAATAGAAACGTCTCGAACACGTTTGGGAGAAGAGCGTGTTGGTTCAGTTCAAGTATGAAGAAAGAATAAAACAATTAGAACTGGGACGATACAACACATCGAACACGGACCTGTGTTTTGAGACCTCGTATGTTTTTCTGAATTTCCTTTTTCCCCAATATAATGGTGTTTTTACTATGTTTAACTACCACCAACTCAGTTTGAGCCCTTACCTTCTGTTCATTAGTCCTGCAGACGATATTTTATTATACTTACGTAGGTAATATTTTGTGACTCCGAAATTGTACCTATAGTTGCGCATTACAACGCAAATACAAAACTATTTATTTTTTACAGTTCAACTTTAAGGCCACACGGATGACTCTGAATGTATTCGTTTAGGTTAGTACCCCAAAACTACCACCTCCAATTCTTAGCGCAGCCTTTCAATGCTATGCTAAAAAAAATATATATATAAATAACAGGCGATTGCTTGTTCACGCTAACAGCGTCAAGCACAGTACAAATATCTTTGCAGCTTCTCTTCAGAAATGGACGAAGTCTTTTGAGAAATCTCAGGAAAAATTCTAACGTCACAGCAGGTTGACAAGAATAAAAAGCCGCTGCATCTATAACACTGGCTAACCGAGGCATAAACCAAATCAAATTAGAACGAAAAACAAAATCCTATTGCTAAGTTGATCGAATACCTGACAACTTTGTAAACGTTAGTCCAGGTTGATCTTGATGCACAACTTTCTTTATGTTTAAGAAAAATTCACCTAAGCATGCTACTAGGACCGCACAACCGATGTTCGTGAAAACACACTGTTTGAGACTAATCCACCGAAGGAAAGCTGTCATGCGTTTCGCTCCGTCGATCCTCTTGGTTCGGGCAGGGCCAGGGCGTAGTTTCAGCTCTTTGCCAAGTTACGCTGAAACAGTACAAAAACCGAAACGTCTCGGGGCTGCCCTCCTGCGATTCATCTTTGATGTGACTATACTCCGGTCTCCACTAGAATAGACTGATTTAAAGCTATGTTTTTCCGGACCAATGAACCGCCTCCCTTTCTTCACCTGCCAAAGCTCTCCGCGCGAGGTGGTGGGCAAGAGCGTGATAACGTGGCGAAGGATCGACATATGACTGGTACAATGCGATCGTATACCTTCCACCGCAGTCTTGGGTTCCGGGCGAACGTAGTATACCCGGATTTACCTGATTGTTACGCGATAAATTATGATTCTTCATCGACCAGTTTCTAACGCGAAGTTTGTGTGCAAAAAATGCACGAATCAAGTTGTCTTCAAATGATCATCTACAACAACTTCTCACAGTCCTTGTTTACGTCAATGGAAACAATATTTCTGCCAAAAACGTTATTGTGAGCTCTATGCCAATCGTGGAACACCGACCAAAGCTATGTTTATTTTCGCGTAGGTCGCCAGTGGCGATTGCAAATTTCCTACAGTGAGCCAAAAGAAGCGGAATCATTTGATTCGTTTGTACTCACCCGTAGGTTGGTGCCGATCACATCGTCAAAGTCGGCGTCGCTTGTTTCCTGGATTAGAGCGAGTGCTCCCATGATTCCGGCGCTGTTTACGACGACGCTGACCTTCCTTTCATAAAACGACGACTCGATCTCTTCGAACAAATTGTTGACGGCGGTCGAGTTGGAAACGTCCACGTAGATGGCCTGGTGATCGCCGTCGTATGAAGCTGAGTAAGAGATGGTAAAGGGACTGTTTGAACGGTATGCTAGTATATACTTTCATTTTGGAGCCAGCGTAACTACAGTTTGCTGCCGTGACGGTTTAAATGAAGTATACTGCAATATAAGCAAACGACGTTCGAAGCATCACGTGCTGAAGGCCCGAACCTCCTCTATTCGGCAAATAAATATGTGGACTTCGTTTTATCCTAGCTTGAATTGGGGTCAAAAGGTACTGGCCAGACACGCGCAGATACTCAAAACGCAGTTTTCAGACAAATTTTTCGCACTTAATTAGATTGGTTGGAGAACACAGATATATGTGAGAACATATCCTAACCTTACAATTTCGGGAAAGCTTCATTGGCCCTTTTCTCGTAGCGTTGGTAGCGCTCATGCTTAAGGTAAAACTGAGGAGAGGAGGGTTATGGAACTCAACCTATGATTGTCCGAAACGTAACCTACAGACGTTCACAAGCAACTATGCTTCAAAAGCTGGTCGCGGCTCTGTTGGTAAAAACAAATTTGTTGGAACGTCAGTCTGGATATCAATGCGCGCGACGTAGCAAGAATTGTCTCTCAGACAATTCTTGCTAATGCTTGTAGCCAGCGCCATTTCAAGGCAGCCAAATTCTCCATAGCACCATCTATTTTCTTCTCTCGGACAATCTACAGACGCCAGCAGCACGATATCGAGTGTAAGTGTGACACTAATAAAGATATTTGACAAACACGAAATCGGATACACTGCTAATCTTTGCTGTGGTCATTGAGGTACCATAGTTGCCGAACTTTGTCATGCGGTATATTAGCCGTGCTTTGTGGTCACGATATTACTCCCCGGCATATGAAGTGTCTCGTCAAGGTGCCACATGACGTCCTATTGTCATGTGGCGTCACAGTGCCACGTGCAGTCATTGTCACACCGTTACGTCACGTGACGCTGACGTAACCGTTTTGAGGGAAGTCTCAATGTAATGGCGCCACGGAGACCGTGACATCAGGTGACACTGACGCCTTAGGCCATTTTGACGACGACTGACACCATATGAAGCCACGGTCCTACGTGAAACGCACCCGGGATCCTCTGCGATGGGATTCCTCACCAATAACAACTATCTCGTTTAAAGGAGTAAAACATGTTCCTCATTACATGATGCGGTGTTTTTTGTTCCCAGGATGGAATGGGGAGCACGTAACACACTGAATGACTAAAGGAGAATCAAAGAAAAGGATCTTCAAGATGTGAAAATGGTGCCTCTTTTAGAGGGAAGTTTACGTTTCTACACAATATATCACCCTTACTCTCATGAGTCATTGTAGTCAGCGCTGTACCCAGAACATTTCCTACAGGGAAGGGGGGGGGGGGGGTTCGGGCACGCAGCGGCCATTTGTTTCTTCCACCGAGATGCGTTCACCTCGATTTAGCTCTTGGACTGTATTTTGCGTCTACTATAGACACAAAATCTCTCCCCCCCCCCCCATTCACACACTCTGGCTGAAGAGGTATTCTTGCCCTCCTATTTTAAAAACCTGGATTAGGGGGTGAGGTAGGGAGATAGGCGCAGGCTTGTTACGGTGCTGAACTAATGAAGATCTGAATTTTACCACTAAAAAGAGTGAAACAGTTCCTTTGTCGCTTCCTCTTCTGAGGGAACGTCATGGGTTCTGGGCCGCAGGTTGGCGCAGGGAGAGTGAGGTCGTGCGGCGTGTAATGGAGTTGTAGGAAATGTTTCACACCTCGCGCACTCAGGGCCGTTCCCGGGGGGGGGGGGGGCTTAAAGAAGATTTGGGGGAGGGTCAGAACTGTGAACCTCCCCCCCCCCCCCTGGGCACGGCCCTGACCGTATCGGGATGTCTAAGACCTATTTATCATTTGCAGAATGTGAAAACGTAGAAGTATGTCAAAATTCCTCGTTGGTGACACGACTGACCTTGCAGCATCTTAATGGTCTCGTTGGAGCCCGTCCTGTTCCTGTCTGCCACGACAACTGTGGCGCCCTCTCGAGCGAGTACCATGCAGACGCTCCTCCCGATCCCGCTGGCGCCTCCGGTAACGAGTGCAAGGCGACCAGCGAGTCCGAGAGACTGACACTCGATCTGATGACACACAGATTCTGGGATTTCCTCGATGTCGTGCGTTTGGCAGATCACGGTTCCTGGAAGCGTACATAATTACAAAAACTAACGGAAGAAAGCAGGATTCTAATAAGAGTAACTTAACTGAACGCCGCTGCTTTACTTTGTTTCGCCGCAAGTCCGAGCTCAGTAAGAAGCCAAAGGCCATACAAACACGAACACATGCTAAAAGCGCATAGGCGACGGTGCATAGACTACGCTTCATTAGATAAGCCAGTGATGGTACACGCGCAGAAATACGACAAACGCCTTGAAGTTGCGTTTCCGGCGACGCTTGTTTGTCCCCATCAGATAGACCGTAGCGTCCGCTGCGCTCTAACTTGAGGTGAAAGAGTATAGGCACCTATACCGTAAGCAGATCCCATCAAAGATCGGACAACTCTGACGCGTTCCCAACAGGACGACTCTTGTTGAATAGGCCGGCTCCATAGTACGGTTCCTAAAAATCCACACCATAGCCGGCGCTACAACTCCTTGGAACTAATAAATCGTCGTCAAAAGTGTGTCGTCCGGACGCTTTTTGTCGTTGCGCGTTTGCGCTAATTCAATCACTCACATTAAATGCGCGATGATCCCACGCTTTTTTCGCATGTGCGACTTGTTGAGCTGGTAATAGCAGACGCACAAATACGGCGAGCACGGGGACGATGCTCTTCTGGCACTGCTTGACTGGGTCCATGGGATCGTGACTTCGTCTGCGGCCGGACGTATGCCAAACGGAGTATATCTACCAATGCAAAAGTTCCGGGCTATCCTGGTTTGGCACACCGCCATGGTGACAACCTCGGAAAAATCAATATTGTCAACAAAAAAAACTTACCGATTGCCAGAAAGGCCGCGAAAATTGTCAGTTTCTTGCCGCCCATGGTGACGTACTACACGAAGCTGCTGAAAAGCGGAGCTGTGAACAGAAACAAGGACATCTTATTAATGTCAGCCGTCACTTGTCTGTCTCAGCTCTTGAGCGCAGGTTTTACGAAGAGATGGTTCGGCATGTCAAGACGCCAATTAGTTAGAACTTCATCTTCATCATATTAGAGACGTCTAATGAGTACACCAACAGGTAAGCAAGAACGAATGCTCTAAGCTCGTGCAGCAGATTTCCAGCACGAGTTGGCACAACCGTGCCCCAGAGTTGCCAACAAGAGGGACAACACGTGCACGTGTACACTAACACCTTTAAAAACTATAGAAAAGGTGCTTTGGGTGTTGTTTACAAGATTCCGATGACCTGCGGACGAGCGTACATCGGCCAGAGAGGAAGATGCGTAAACCTGAGAATGAGAGAGCATGACTGGACCCTGCGATCGACAGCGCGGGGAGGGGGGGGTACCTCTACTACATTGTGAATGTTGTAGGTGTCGCCCTGACATTGGTAACGTCGCCATCATTGGAAGGGGCGGAAATCAAAGTGCCAAAGCAATTTTAAAAGCCTACGCCATCAAAAAAGAACGGGAAGAAAGATGTGTTCGCCAAAAGTCGTTTCATTTACATTGGAAGATGATTTCCTTCCTTGATGTGTGTTGATGGGCCATGACTCAATTTTTTTACGTCTGCTGTTGCTTCTTTGTTTTATTTAATAAATGCATCACTTGAAAGTCAGCGTTAGTCCTGCGTCCTGTTTTTTGTGTCACCATCGTTTGCGCACTCTGGTGAGCTTTTCGAAGCTTATAGCAGCATTCAGTTTTTTTGCAGTCTGTGCAGAAGCTTCCCTTCTCACTTCATTGCACGGTGCGCAGAAGCAAGATGCAAAGGTTATGCCGAATGCCTTCAGAACGACATCGAGGATGAAAACGGTACAGCTGCAACGGAAAAAGAGTAGCACAAGTGACCGATGACCGGAGCGGCAAAATTGCAACACGCGGCGCTATTGTTCCCGAGCGCGCCGATAGTGAGAGTTCCAGTCACGTTCCATATCTTAACGCGGGGGTGACCGGCAGAAAATTGAGGGATAAGATATCTTTCGAAATTCTGGTTTTAGAATGGGCTGCTTTCTGCCGGCCACCCCCACATAAAGACATGGAACGTGACTGGCACTCTCGCTATCGGCGTTCTCCGGAACAATAGCGCAGCGTGTCGCGATTTTGACGCTCCGCACGTCGGTCACTTGTGCTGCTCTTTTTCGTTGCAGCTGCACGGTGCCTAGACAAGGGCCGTTGTAAGCCGCATGCAGTGAAAATGTTCCTAAACAGACATTTGCCAACACCCCGCAGATAGCAACGCTGTATATTTCCGAATTTCACGCGACACCTAGAAGAAGCAAATGTGGAACTCGGCAGTCACGCGAGCGTTATACCGAATATAGCGCATACCTTTTGGGCGCAGGGAGATTCTTCCAATGGTTTTTGTGCTCGCAAAGCAGTAATGACTTACACGCAAAGGTTTCGTATTTAGCGAGGTGATCGTAGACAAGTCGAAATAAATATGCGTATACTCACTTTGATATATCAAGTGTAGGTAATCCAATGATTCAATTCAACGATCCTGCACTAAGACGTTACAGCGAGGACCTCGAACGAATGTCGTTTCATCGACTCGCGGGTTCGTGGACGCAACTAAGGCGAAGAAGACTAAGGGGTGGGCGTTACTGGTATTTCATAGCGATGGCCGCACGCCCCCTGCTTTTTTGTTTTTGTTTGTTTGGAAGTGCAAGGGGTCTTTTTTGTGGGATACGGCTTATTCGTCAGGCGGTGACTTGTCACAAGTCGACTGATGAAGGCCGTTCGTCAGAGCGCCCTGCTAGTCTTAGTATGACTCGCTACTTGGGTAACCCGTTGCACGATAATTACTATGCTCGTTTTATCTGAAGTCCGAGCGGGGCGGAAGGCTTGTTGCAACACCGAAAGACATGCGTGGACGAAAAGGGCATTTTATCATTTGTTCACCCGCATACGAAGGCATGAACTCACACAACCACGAAGCACATTCTAAAAAATCAAGTCACTGGGCCCTTCTTGTATGTGATTGGTTCAGCAATGACAGAACAGGCACAGAAACATGACGAACACCATGGCGTTGCGCGCTTGACGCTGCGTAACTGGTCATGTCCACTGGTAGCATCGCCTGCGCTCGTTGTTAAAGGAGCCATGAAACTAGTTTTCTACTTTCGCTAAATATTACTTACAATCACCCCCTACCGTTAATAATTGAATACACTTACCTTGGTTTTAGAGCGCACCTCTTAGGCGCCTGTTTCCGGCTTGAGCGGCGTCGGCGTTGGTGTAACCGCGCGGCGCATTATGGGAAACGTCCCATAATGCAACGCGCGGGGCTCACTCGTTACCCGCGCGTTGCATTACGGGACGTTTTCCATAATGACGTCACATGTGGTGACGAGTTCCCCGCGCGTTGCATTATGGGAAACGTCCCATGATGCAACGCGCGGGTCCCACTCATGACCCGCACGTTGCATGATGGGAGGAGGAGGAGGGAAGGAGGAGGAGGGAGCGGGGAGGGAAATGAGGGAGGAGGAGAGAGGGAGAAGGGAGGGGGAGGGGGAGAGAGGAGGAGGAAGAGTTGGAGGGAGGATAAAGGAGGAAGAGGGGAGGAGGGAGGAGGAGGAGGGGGAGGAGATGATGAGGAGTGAAAAGGGGAGGAGGAGGGGAGATGTCAGCTACCTGTTGTACAGGCAAGTGATATCACCATTCATAAATCACAGAAAGGCACGTATGAAAACGTGGTGCACTCGTTATCCAAGTGGCCATCTACATGGGTACGTACGGGTCTGTGCTGTACCCAATGATCTGTGGCACGTAAG
The DNA here is from genome assembly GCA_037355805.1 of Ixodes ricinus. Classification (NCBI taxonomy): domain Eukaryota; kingdom Metazoa; phylum Arthropoda; class Arachnida; order Ixodida; family Ixodidae; genus Ixodes; species Ixodes ricinus. Next base: position 32,767 of record JAZHYW010036032.1, on the reverse strand, counting down.
ACGAAGTTGGTAAATTGTGTGCCGCCAAGCTCGACAACGGCTTGCTCGTGGTAGCTCTGTATCTCTCGACTACGGCACTCACCAAATAGTTCGTGCAAGACAAATAACTTTATACCAGTCACGCAGGAAAACATCCCATTGGCCCCGAGGGACGTGCACTCGCTGTTCTGCTGGGCCATCTCGGGGGGCACACTCAAGACTAATGCTGATGAAATCAAAAACGTCAAGGAGTCTTCGACAAAGTCGACAGCAATTAGGATAACATCGAGAGTATCACGCGCTTCGTCAGTGCTGAATTTTACGCTGTCTGGTTCTCCCGCCTCGATGCTGCTGTCCTGTTTCCTGGCACCGACAGAACTTATACAGAATGGAGCTTCCTTATATGAGAACTATATTTCCTTTCTCCGGACAAGCGGTGAGCGAGAATACCACAATATATATACAGTGTTTTTTTTTTAAGCTTAACAGAGTTCGTTTGAAAAAGCCGTGAAAGCTAGATGTATGCGGTGTGCTCAGGTGAGTTATACGGCCGGGGGGACAAAATATAGGAGGCTAATCGTAACGATCAGTCGGCTAATTAGTTGAAATTCGTTAATGAAGTTTTTAATTGATGAAAATAGACATGTAGTTCCAATTAGAAACTTGCTCAGCGTCATCGAAAACCACTAAATCGGTAATTTTCAGAAAGACTTTGAGCGCGTGAGAAGCGTAGTAGTGCACTAAAGTTAGCACTCGTGGAGCACGTACAAAGCTAGAGGTTGCGATAAGGCGCCCGCGCAATTTTTCCGTCTCTTACCTAGCCCCAGCCTTGTACCTGTTCCACGAGTGGTAACTTTAGTGCACTACTACGCTTCTCACGCGTTCAAAGTCTTTCTGAAAATCACTGATTCAGTGGTTTTCGATGACTCTGAGCAAGTTTCTAATTGAAACTATATGTCTATTTTGATTAATTAAAAAGTTAATTAACGAATTTTAACTAATTAGCCGAGTGATCGTTACGATTAGTCCCCTATACTCTGTCCCCCTGGCCATATTAATCACCTGCGCAGACCGCATTAACCTAGCTTTCATGGTTTGTTTTGAAAAATTCTGTTAAGCTTAAAAAAATACCCTGTATATATATATATATATATATATATATATATATATATATATATATATATATATATATATATATTGTAAGAAAGACAAAGTAGATATAAAAAGGCACCGGCTTTACTGGCCGAGCCCTGGAGAAATTATGCCCCGCGAGCTCTAGCATGAGCCACGCACCGCCCGTGCAAGCGGTGCGCTGTTGTGTATGGTAATGATAGTGTGGATGTTGATGGTGATGAAGTTGCGCTGTTACAATATCCTCCCCGTAGAGCAAGATGGAGGCCTCCTGGCCGACCTTTAGGTCGGGGATGAAGTTGACCCATGGTGGGAACGCTGGACGAAGGGCTTCATGCGGGATACATGAACGTTTTGTAGCGCCCGGCAGCGTCAATCGGTTGACGGCTTTAGCGGGGTCACGGAGTAGTTGACTGGGGATGTTTCATGAAGGACAGTATATGGTCCAAGATATTTGTGAAGAAGTTTCTCGGAAAGTCCTGGCGTGCGCACGGGTGTCCAAACCAAGACGAGGTCACCTGGATGGTAAATTACGGAAGTGCGACCTCCGTCATAACGCTGCTTTTGTTGTTGTCGGTTGTCATTGGTGCGAAGGCGGGCAAGTTGACGGCATTCTTCGGCTCGGCTAACTGTTTGTGCTACGAAGGAGTTTTGAAAGTCGCTGTCAGTGTACGGAAAAAGGCTGTCTATGGTGCAGGACACTTCCCGACCGTAAATGAGAAAGAACGGAGAGAATCCAGTGGTCCATTGGATAGAAGTGTTGTAGGCCAAGCTGGGGAAGGGAAGAATGAAGTGCCAATTCTTATGGTTGTCGGAGATATACATGTTAAGCATTTGCGATAGGGTTCGATTGAACCGTTTGGTAAGACCGTCTGTTTGCGGGTGGTACGTGGATGTGAATTGGTGAAAAACCCTAGAAGCAGCAAGAACCTCTTTTACGAGAGCAGACAGAAACGCGGTGCCACGGTCGCTGAGGAGAAATCGTGGCGCACCATGGCGTAAAACTATGTTGGTAAGAAAAAACTGTGCAATTTCTTGTGCAGTACCTGAGATGAGAGGAGCCATCTCGACATACCTCGTAAGCTGGTCTATGGCTACCACGATCCACCGGTGGCCAGCCGAACTTTTCGGTAGTGGTCCGTAAAGGTCGATACCGACTCGGTCGAAAGGCCATGTGTAAGAAAGACAAAGTAGATATAAAAAAGAACCGGCTTACTGGCCGAGCCCTGGAGCAATTCTGCCCCGCGAGCTCTAGCATGAGCCACGCACCGCCAGTGCAGGCTGTGCGCTGTTGTGTATGGTAATGATAGCTTGGATGTTGATGGTGATGAAGTTGCGCTGTTACAATATATATATATATATATATATATATATATACATATATATATCTTTTTCAGATTGTTTAGCCCGGTATATTACAAAACCGAAATACATCAAGAGAGGAGGAGGAGGAAAGGAGGGGAGGGGGAGGAGAAGAGGAGGAGGGGAGGAGCACGGGAGGAGGAGAGGGTACGGATGAGGAGGATGGGTTACTTTTTCCATGGTACCCTCCCCTCCTCCTCCTCAAGAGCTGCGCTCTGATTCGGGATTACAGGGAGATGTAAACGTCTTTCTTTTTATTCTTTATAGACAATGGCAGTTGTCAAAACATTTCGTGAAATATGAGCATCGTTCATCCCCTCACCACGGAGCCAGAACAAGCGGCCACGTGGCCTGGTGCCTTGTTTATGCTCCCACAGGTAGAAGACGCGTACTAAACTCAAGGCATTGTAAGAGTTCGTCTATTCTCATTACCGCAGGGTTTGGACATGAGCCACGTCTGAGTGTCCGCGAGGCATTGATTGTTATGAGCCGAAGACGAGTGTTCACGCAGTTCTCGTGTCCAATCCATCAGCCGCGATCGAATGTCATCAGGCGGATGGTTTATGTCAACTTGGAGTTGCACCCCTTTAAACGCGGAGCAAGCTTTCTCGCCTATGCCTTCTTCATAAAATTAACTAGCACTGCCCAGAACTAAAAAGCGCCGCGCCCTCCTCTAATCCATTGATATAATATCATTCAGCATGAATAACACCTGTACAAACCTGTACAATTATACAAATATCCGTTAAAACTAATGCATTCAACGGATCATTCATACCTCATGCCATCGCTGAATGGAACTAGCTGCCATCCTCCATCCTTAGCGTCACTGATGCAGCGGAGTATCGTAGTCTTCTACTTGCTCATTTTAATTGAGTACATGTGCACCTTCTGCTATGTTAATTTTTGAATATTTTTTTATTGATTCTTTGAAACTATTGTATTATTCGGCACATTCACCCCCCCCCCTTATTTGATGTCCTAACCGGGCTTTTGAGGGCGAAAATAAATTTAATAAATGAAATGAGAATATCCGACTTGTATAGGGTGTCCCAAGCGGTCCTTTCGCTGTAAAACTAGCTGGAAGAAGTGGCGTCTGCACTTAAAGAGCTCAAAGATTCACTGAATATGTACCGAGTAGGTCAGTTTTACAGTTTACAATTTCAAGGCGCAGTATTTTTTCTGTAAAAATCGAGAGCAAGGAACTTGTCAAAGTTCATTGCTCTCAATTTTACAAATACTGACGCTATCTACTTGTGGCGCCATCTCCCGATAGACGCAGCGAGCAGACGACGCACACTGTTTGTATCTGCTTGCTTTGCCTATCGGGAGATGGCGCCACAACTATAGCGTCACTAACTCGGTCGTGAGCGAATACGGCCAAGCTTGACTTAGGCAAGTTTATTGCTCCAATAGAACCTATTGCTGTCTTACCCAAGCATCAAGGGAGAATGCAGGGATTGGTGTTCCACGCGCCGCACGTGCTGGCCTCAGCAGTAGGAACTTTTCCAAAGCAAAAACCTAAAACAAATGGCATCTTGCACGCGCGTTCGTCAATGCTTTCTTTTGGTTATTTACTTCGAATCTTTTATACACGAAAGGCGTGCGCGTGTGGCGCGTGGAACACCAATCCCTGCATTCTCCTTGATGCTTGGGTAAGACAGCAAATGGTCTATTGTTTCACGAGAAGAGAACTGCGCCTTAAAATTTAACACGGTTAAACTGACCTGCTCAGTGTACATTCGGCTGTAGTTGGAGTTTCAAAGTCACTGACGGCTCAAGAAACGCAGAACGTGGCGAGTCTTGAGCATCTCATTATCGCTCACAGCCAATGAGGTTCCGTCATTTGCCGATGAGAACACCAAAGAGCAATCACAAAGCAAGAAAGGCGATTATTAATAGGCCATTCCCTGAGTTACCTACGAAGCCAGTGTTTCTATGATCCACTCCGTGTTCTCAAAAGAGATAAAATTGCTTCCCTATCATCTTTTCTCGGAAAAAAGCCTTGTCACTTCTTGCTGTCGTCTTTTCGCAGAAAGATATATCTTCCGAAAAAAATAAAAGAAAAAACAATGAGAGCGGCAAGGCTGTATTTATGAAAGAAGATAGGGCATCAATCTGATGAAGACTAGGAGTACTAATCGTGTCGGCTTTGTCTGAAATCGCACAGTGAACAAGAATTAGCACCAAAGACGGTGTGAGAGGCAGAGTTTCCTCCAGTTATACTTGAAGGTCAATTCTTTTGTTGCACGCTAAGCGCACTGAAGTAGTCGCCCAGTTTACGAACTTTGCTTGATACGGATTTTAGCTCATCGACAGTCAAAATGCTCACACACTGCTGTCCTGGTCGCTGCAAAATGACAGTGCGCACAGGTTCGAGGGTGTTGTCAGTCTTGAATACGGTAAGTTCCCGCACGCATTTGTTTGTTTCGTTTTGTTGTGTGTGGTGAGGAGAGAACAGCAGTTGGAGCGATTAAAGCTTAAATCTATCAGATCCACACGGTGTTGCGTCACGCAAGCTCGCACACTCATCATAAATGTTAAAGTTCCGCTTTCAGTCGCGAAGTCACCATTTCAGCTCCGCGGTGCTCCGGCCGATTCTATCTACTCCTCGAACTACAATTTAGAGCAGGATTTTCTCGCGAGCCGACATGGCGGCCTGTCACCTTGCTCCATGCTTTGAACCAAAGATATTAGAGGGGCAGCTCCGATGTCTTTGGTTCAGAGGAGTTGCTTGGAGAATTACATCCGCGATGAATGAAGCCTCTGAGCGCTCTTTTTGATTTCGCAAATGAAAACAAGCCGAACATTATATGCGGTGGCGATTTTAATGGGAACATGTAAAGTAATACTCTTTCAAAAAGGAAGTTGAAAAATGTAATAGTTATAAATGTTTGTCGTAGTGTAATAAACTCTCCTACCAGAGTTAATGTTACATCAAAAACCTTGATTGATTGATTTAAACAAATTACGAGGAAAGTCGTATAAGACCTAAAATAATAAATGATGACCTCAGTGATTATCTTTCGATTTTTTATGTTTATCAAAATGAATAACCTAAAGAAGAAAGTTACAATTACTTCTGCGCAAATCCAGTGTGTTACGCCGGATGGTTTGGAGAGGTTCGTGGAATGTGTGGCAAATACAAATTTTGATGATATTTTCTCAAAGAGCGATCCCGATTAGGTGTACCATTTTTGTTTTTCTTGAGCGATTTGAAAACGTTTATAAGAGTAATTTCTCTTACAAACAAATTAAAGAGAAGAAACGCATTCGTAAACCATGGATAACTGTAGATCTACTTGAAAATATAAATGTTAAAAATGGGCTGTATACAAAGTTTACCAAAAGTAGAGATCCCAATTGCCTTCGGACTTTAAAATCGTACCGTTATCAGCTGACAAACGCCATGAGAAAAGCAAGGGAACGTTATCGTCATGAATCCTTTAGAAACTCTGTAGGCCGTTCTGACCTTATATGGAACGACTTAAATTCAGTTATAGAAGGCGTGTCGTTGGCAAACGCATTTAATTACAGTGTTGTTGACTTGCCTCAAATTAACTGTAGAGATGCCGCATGTGATAATATAGCTTTGAAAACTAGGGATTTCATTTTTATTGCCAGTTACTGATGCAGAGGTGTCTACTGTCTTTATGGAATTAAAAAATGGCCATAGTTGTAATGCGGATGGTGTGCAGATTCGGCCGGTGAAATATGTTTTACCGCTCATCACCCCCTTCCTTACTTACATTTTTAATTTATGCTTTTCAAGTGGGGTGTTTCCGCAACTTATATAAATTGCCGGTTTTTACTAAGGACTTAGAAAAACTTACGCACATTCGTCTGCCTAATTTCTTTTAAATGAGTATCGTGTAATTACTAATCATCAATTTGGGTTTATGAAGCCTCGTTCGACAGATCTTGCCTTACTAGAAAAAAAAATTATTTTAGAGAGCTTTGAGGCCACCCACGTGGCTTTAGCCTTATTTAATTATTTTACGAAAGCATTTGATTACATAAACCATAACATATTGGGAAAAAAACTTTATTTTTATGGATATCGGGGCCAAGCACTTAAATTGCTTCAGTCATATTTGAGTAATCGTAAGCAGTTTGTCTAAGTCAATGGCTTTTCATCTAAAACAAAGTCTGAGACGTCGTCGTGTCCTTTTCTGTTCCTTCGACCTATATGTTCATTTCTGCCCAGTCTCAGGTTTATTCAACATGGTTAACATTCACCAGCTCGCCTGCACCCTTACTATATTATCTCTGTTTTCTCCTGTGTACCACAGGAGGGTATTTAGGAACCTCTGCTATTTAACATTTAAATTAACAATATTGTTAACATATATCCTATTGCTAAATTTGTTATATACGCAGATGATACAACGCCTTTTATGTACGGCTAAGACTGGTGATGAACTTATCAACTGCGCAAATGATACTTTAACAGGGCTGCGGAATTGGACATCATACAACGGACCTAAAATTAATGGTAATAAAACCAAAGCAATTCTTTTTCGAACCAAAAATAAAGCTTTTTATGACGAAATGTCACGTTATAAATTCAAATGTCATAGAGATAGTGGGTAATTTCAAGTCTTTGCGTTATTTTTAACTAGTATTTGTCTTGGGACGACCATGTAAGCTATATACTTCCTAGATTGCCCAAGGTCATTGGATTAGTCTCACGAAACCGTTTTATTTCACCAAACAACATTAAACTACTTATATATCAAACACTATTTATATACCACTTAAGCTACTGCCACCTGGTATGGGGTGCAACCACCAGTTCAAATCTACAAAAAAAAATATATATGTATTACAAAACATTTGTCCACCTCAGTGCGAATGTTTCTTATATTTCAAGCACCCAGAGGTTGTTTGAAAACTATAATTTATTGCGTGTTTTTGATATGTATACGTATAAACTTGTAGTCTGCTTTAAGGTAGCAAAAAAGAAAAAAAGAAACGTGGATGCTCTGGCCAAACTTTCTAATGCTAAGGGAACGTGTTACCTACTACTATCCAACTCGTTCGGCGGCACGTTGGTCTGTGCCTCTTTGTCATAACAACTATACTATGCTGTCTCTAAGGTGTATTCTACCTGCTTTGCTAAATTTCCTCTTAAACAAAAACGTTGATATAATGTCTGTCACAATGCAAGATTTACTTTCTGTTTTTGAATTGAATATATTCGTTTTCTGCGATAGGTGCTAATCTATTTTTTCCTTACAATGTTGATAGTTTGCTGTCGCTTTGTATCTTAATCTGTCATATGGAACTGTAAGGAAGCAGGGGACCCCGTCAAGCTGTTAAACAGCGTTTTTTCCCCCTGTTTCCTCCATTCCTGTATGAATGGGAAATCAACTTGTTGTTGTTATTATTATTATTATTATTATTATTATTATTATTATTATTATTATTATTATTATTATTATTATTATTATTATTATTATTATTATTATTATTATTATTATTATTATTATTATTATTATTATTATTATTATTATTATTATTATTATTATTATTATTATTATTATTATTATTATTATTATTATTATTATTATTATTATTATTATTATTATTATTATTATTATTATTATTATTATTATTATTATTATTATTATTATTATTATTATTATTATTATTATTATGGTATTGTCGGGCAAACGTGACCATCTTCCTATAAGCACGATTCACGTGGTGTGATTTCGCTTGGCATTTCGTAGCTGTGACGTTCAGTACCGCAGCTTCCACCAAGTTCTGTCGCATGAGCGTCGTCGCACCTGCGAAATAGCAACTAAAATCGCATACTGTGAATCAGGCATCAAGGGTTACACACAATCACGCAAAAACCCTTCGAAAATCGGGAAATCGTCTCCATCTATCTACGAGAACCCAGCGCATTTAATGCACGCAAACAGCAAAAATGGTATCGTTAAAAGCATATAATTTCTTTACCGCAAATAACATTCTAAAGCTACTAAACAAAAAATATATTCGCAAATATATTTTGATGTTTAGATTCTCTTGCGTGTTGCGGTTGATATTTCGGGCTGTATAACACGAGAGCGGAGGACAATAGAGCGCCGACGGGAGAGCTCACGATAGCAGAGCGACGCGACACCAGAGCGCACGACAGGAGAGCGCTGCAACATCAGAGCGCGTGTCATTAGACCACACGTCAAGAGAGCGCATGTGTGCTCCTTGGAAATGAATGATCGATATCGGTGTCTAATGGAAGCCAAGAAAATGTAAATCGCGTGTTCAAAACGCAGGGAGAAAAGCTCACTGGCAGAAATTTCCCTAGAGTGATAATAACTACAAAGCCAGCTGATGAGGAGAAAACTCGCCATTCTTTTGACAGAAGCAGAGAGAGAGGCAAACGCCCAGCAGTCGAATGCGGTAGAACTCAAAGTTTTCATCCTATTAAATTTAGGGCGAAACATAAAGATGTTGACACAACTATGCAGTCAAGCTAATCGTAGAGCACAGTATCATATGCAATCAATCAAGATAGGTATTGCTTTATTGTTTATGTGCCGACTAGTTTTAAGACCAAATAACCATTTGATCGAATTAAGTTTGCACTGAATTGCGATGAAAGCAGCCCTGTGCGACAAATCAAGCTGGGCGAGGTGGCACAAGCGCGTTGAGCTCACCGGTTTGCAGTAACATCTATTAAGTTAAGTTTTTTGGCTAAGGTTATCTACCCTAACTCGGTACATTACCGCGCAGTTGTCATCGGTGCCACTCATAGAGTGCTCCTTTTAAAATTGGTCACTACTTTCGCTCTCGAGACAATTGCACTTGCCATTGCGGTTCCTCCCCCCCCCCCCCCCGAAAAAAAATTTGGTTCAGATATGTATTAAAATAGGTGAAAAATAAATCGGTGTGGCGATGAGCTTTCTTTCAAGATCGATAATTTTAGTTCTGTACTGAGAGTAAGGCTACAGGAGCCTACCGTGCGCGCAGTGTTGCATCATTATTGTGTTTAATTCTGCCAAACTTCGGGACAGCGTCGAAGTTGAAACTCGCTAGAGATCAACCCGTTTGTTCCACGGGGAAAGGGACCTTAGTGGCTGCAGCTGTTGTTCAGCACTCTCATGACGCGCGCAATGATGACACGCGCTCTCGTGTCGCAACGCTCTCCTGTCGTGCGCTTTAAAGTTCCTAGATAAGAATAGGCGAGGTCAGAGCCTTGTATATATAGAGGAGTTGGGTCATTGGGAGGAGCTGGCAGAGCCAGGCCGTGCACCAGACGCAGAAAGAGGTTTGGCATGCTATCCTGGCGTACCAGAAGCCAAAAAGAATCCCCTAGCTGTAGTAGTGGGAAACAATTTTAATAAGAGCACAAGGGTTAAATGTAGTGACCCTTCAGGGTTGAAAATATGGTGCACTTAATGTTTCGTTTATGATCACGCAAAAAAAAATGTAAGAAACGTAAGTGCCGCTTGAACTCTGTTTTGCTCGGACAGAGTGTGGCCTCTTCAACGGCAGATTCCCGGCCCTCAGCGCCTGGCGTAGGATTATGTCGATCGTTCCGCTAGTCGCGCTCTTACACCGTGATTTTGGATGACTCTGATTAAAACAGCACGTGCACTATATTTTTAGCCACCGAAATTTTCTCCGACGCACTTATTAATTTCGTTTCTCGCGAACACAGCAAGGGTTTTATTTCCGGCTTCTGGTTGGCCACATTCGAATGTGTGAAGACGCCCTGGAACACACCCCGCCCCCATTCGGCCAATGGAGCCTTGCCATTTGCCTCCTATACTTCCCAATGAATGGCCAAACTCTCTCTGTATACGGCTCTTGGTGAGGTTGCGACAAGTTTTCCTTCCCCGCCCTCTCACCCTCGCTCCTAGCGTGCGGTCTGCCATATTCTTCCTAACTCGCCCTCCACGGCTGTATTCGAAATATTTCCTGTTACTGCGACGGGTCATGTCACTTGACAATCCAGATGGAACAGCGCTGGACGTGGGTAGGGTTCAGAGCGCCAAGGTATCAAACCGTTACTCGAAAGTGAGGTCGAGTCAAATCCGCCTGGCTCTTCCGAACCTGAAGCTGAACGCGTGCACGGACCAATAGGAGAGTGTGTCGGCACATCAATCACTGTTGCTACATAGCAAAGCGTTTATCGAAGGACTTTAGGGCGCTCAGCTGTTGGGGCGCTACTGTTGTGCGCTCTCGTGTTGTGCGCTCTCCTGGCGCCCTCCTGTGCTCCAGCCTTAAGGATATCAAGAAACTGCACGTACTCTATTCATGAATGTAAAAAAAACGCTCCTAGAGACGCGCTTTTTGATGTTTCAGATATTTACGCCCCTTTTTGACGGACGCAGTGGAATTCGAACGAATTACTTCCAGGGGCCGTTGCGAGAAGCGTAGTATACCAAAGTACTTGTAGTCTGCTTCACTCTGGAGTTAAAGCTTGCTGACTTCGAGAAACAGATAATACAATTGCCGTATTTATTGATTGATTCGATTGATTGTGAAATCTCGTCTTCATCAACTCACTTAGTTTGCACTAATTTCCTTCAGCTGAACGTTTACGCGGGGCAAGTGGATTAATCATAAAAATGCATAAACAACACTGAGTTTCTACGCAGAAAACTGTTTGGTATGTGTAAAACCTCGCTTTTGCGTTAAACCGTAAACGATTTATTTTTTGGGCGTGCAACGCGCTGCGCCCAGTATTATCAGGTGAAGTTACCGTGCAACATTACTGTTACAAAGCTCCTCACTTGATACATGAACACTGGCACTATACAGTGATGTCTCGTTAGTGTGGACGTCTTCGTTCCCGTGAAAAAAACGTCCATAATAACGAGACAAAAATGAATGTATTTTCCCAGTTAGTCCCCGACAGTGGTGTCCATATAGCGGGGTATCCATATAAAAGCGGTGCACATTAACGAGACATGACTGTATTTCGCTTAATACTAGTGCTTGATTTGCACAAGAGCACTTGAAAATTAACTGCAAGATCAAGTCACACACTCACGCTCTGTATATTTTGTATACTAAGTATAAAGCGAACTATAACGCGATTAAGTGTTCTAGCAAGCAAGGACAATGATCCCGAAGCTTTTTCGTCGAAGCTTAATATCAAATATAAACGTGAAGTGTTTCCTTATCTCCCTCGCACGACTTTCGGCTCGAGATAAACAATGCCTCGGCGAACATTCGAGAAGTGGCTCTTGTCTAATCACTGCTACGGCGATAACAGCCCAACGCTTAACAATGGCTGGAGGTCATCTGGAGATGCCGTGGCTGCGAGCTGAAGGTGTCCGTGCTGCTTGTTCATTCTTTTAGTTTTTCCTGTGACTACCACGACGTGTACAGAACAAAATTATGAGCCATTTTACTCTGTGAAAGTGGATGACCAGCGTAGTTGTTTAGCACACGACACATACGTGTCACAGAATTTCGAAGAAAGGTACAAACACATTTATTTTCTTGATCGGTGGTCATCGATCAAATGCAAGTTGTCACCGACAACACTTGCAGCGCACGAGTCCGCTGTGCAGGATCCCGCACATTGCCGATGTTGGTCAAGTCATTGTCGAACCACAGCCTATCCCACACCCTAAAACTACAACCAAACTGTCTATCCAGAAAGACCCTCTTTAATTTAGCGTATGCTCCATTAAAGTTGTCCAATTGAGCAGCATGGTACCTTCGTCTTTGTGACGCGTTCTCCGCCCCACGACGCTCGTCATCTTGTCAGGTTTGTCGCATGCATTTGGCGTTTCGTACACCATCTTCATCGGTAGTGTCTGCCGCCCGCCGCCGTCGCTGACATTCCCGTTGACACGCGCGACGGGACCGCCAACCGCCGGAAAGTAGACACGCGCGATGGGACCGCCATCCCGGGAGAGCGGAAGGAAACTAGGCACGCATGCGCTTGGAACGACGACAAAGAGAGGGCGGTGCTAGTTTTTGTTCACGCACATAAAAATTCACGGAACCCTAGCCATAAACAGGTTCGCTGTAAAACTACTGCGTGCTTTGTAGGTACTAGGTAATGAACGTGAGATAGTAATTCTAAGTGGTATTGGTTTAAATTGACGACACCTTGACGGGAAGACATGACCGGTAGGGACAGCTGCGTCCCTTACCTTCATAACTTGTCTTCTCCCTATAAAGGTATTAAACACAAAAGGGGACTTTCGTTTAGACATCATCCCCTATGGGTGTTGCAATGTGCGATTATATAAATTCGTTGTTTACGAGAACGAACACGCGCGGCGTGTACGATGAAAATATTAAGCGACGACAGTGAGGCAACTTGTGAAGAAATTAATAAATGCGCCAAATGCGCTAACGAGTCAGAATGGCAGCTCCCAAAAAAAAAATATTCAGCGAAAGTATATAGGTGGGATTGGTGTAACTATCGATCGGGAGGGAGCCGTTCTCTGATTGAGCCTACAGAAAGTAAGTGCAATATTTATGGGACCCGCAGCACCAGGTTGCACGCCGGAAGGTTGGCTCATACATTTGAGTTTGGCTATCATCGGGTGCGTTGTGCTTCACTGCAAAGCCCGAGTCCCACAGATATCAGTGGTGTACACAAAGGGAAGGGGCAGGGGGAAACCGAGTGGGGCTACGCTCCACCCTCCCTTCAAAATTTGCAGCCTGGGGAAGGGGGTGTTAGACGAGGTCAATGCGTCAGTCGAACCCAGTGGCGTCACTATCGGGTGAGCCGCACCAAGGGCGATGGCCACTCCCGCCCGCCCTCCCCCCCCCCTCCCGGCTATCGTGGCCCGCCGCGACACCTCCCCTCCACCCCTCCTTCTTAGCGACGCCACTGGATTGAACCCATCCAAACAAAATAATAACGAAAGAAGCAAGCAGACGCTCAGCCATACACTTGCTACAAAAGAAAAGTTATCCAACCACTTTAATTGTTTTTCCCTTCGGACGAGTTCTATGTTCAATTGCCGTCGCTCCTCGTCCTTCTGTCGCTCATTGTTAGAAAGCAGAAAGGTCACACCAGACTATGTACACGTTACTGAAAAATAGTAAGGAATTACATTTACAATTACTCAAGGCTAAATTGTAATTTATTACAATTACAATTACCCTCCCATAAAAGTAAGTGACCGTTACCCCCAAAAGTAATCCGTTACTTTCGTGGCGTTACTTTTAACAATATTTTCCTCAATTAAGAAACAAAGGGAAGAAGGTTATTCAAGTTATTATAATTGTTGCCACCTGTTCCATTTATTGATTTTGAGTATTTTGAGCAACAGCTGACTCTCGAAAGTCTCGTCAAACATTTTGCGTTATTTCTTACTCAATATGTGAACTGCTACGCTGAACACCATTTGAACTGAGGCACTGGATGGGAGTGCCATGTTGTGCCTCACGAATGTTTTATGCCCTTCATTGAGCTTTTTCATCGAAGCAATGGAAGTACCATTTACCTCGATGATAGAGCAAAGCTTCGTCGTTGCAGTTGTTGCCTGATATTCGAGAGTTTTGGTAGAGTTGGTAACAGTAAGGTGATAATTAAATAATAAATAAGGTTTGGCTCGATATTCTTCTTCCTTTGGTTCTGAACAGGTCGAGCCTCGGTTGAGACGTTGGTGAGTTAGAAAAAAGTTTCCAGTATTTAAAAATAAGTAATCGAAAAAAAAAAACAGGATACTCATAACAACAATTAATTAGAACGTTGGTTAAAACAAGGAAATGTAAACGCACGTTTGCCATGTGTACCTTTCTTGGTGCCGTTCCCAAAACGCACGGAGCACGGTCCGACTGCAGTTTACTCCAGTGTTCTCCAGATAGACGTCCGATGATGCCACGGGCAGCGAAGGGCAAAGAACTAAGTAAGCCGCGCAATGGCCCCACTCACGAGTTTCACTCTCTCCTGAAGCCCAGATTGTCAATTCTACGTCAGCCACCATTATGGTTTATTTGTAAAAATATCTGCTTGAGATAAGATGCGTCCTGCTGGGGTAAAAACAGGAAGAAGAAAAAGGAAGACTACCATTTTCGAAGTGCTCGCAAAAAGCTGACCCACAAAAAGGGTAACTGAGATGCAGATAACCTGGCTGGAATTCACAAATAAAGGGGGTCAACCCTAAAAGTTGGACTACAAAAAAAAAAAAGCTTTTAAAACAGGGTCAAATAAGGTGAAAGAAGCAGAAAAAAAATGCATCCTGTTTTCTAAAAGATGATAAGTGTGCATCGACGAACGAGGATGCTTGTGGCAATAACACCTTCACATATTATCACATCTCTTTTAGAGGATTTTAGGGTAGACGGAGCGTTGTCTTGTGTTGTGACATTATGGAAATGGTCCTAGTCACTATAACCGAGAAGGACATTGTTACTTCTTGTCTGTGCACTTACCGCCTTGAGCTTCTCGAAGAGGCATACAATCACTTGCTCTCTTCCTCTCCCCGCCTTCGATCGCCAAAGAAAAAACAAAGGCACTAAAAAAAAAAAGCGGATATAACTGGAACCCCCCCCCTTTTTTTTTTGTAGAAATGTTTATTTGGATCTTTTGACATTGTTGTTATGGTCTAAAAAAAAAAAGTAGATTCAGGGGCTTAGTGTTGCAAAAACAAAAAGGGTTTGCGGAACTGAAGAGTGCCAAGCCTCCCTTTGCGCTGGTCAATTCGCATGACAGTTTCACTGCGCTCAACTTTAACAAAATGAAAACAACCTTTTCTGTAGAAAGGGGGGGGGGGGGGGCTGGCCCTAAAAAAAGATGTAACGGATTACAAGGAATCCGTTCCGTAAAAATTGTAACGGAATTACTTTAAAATTACTCTAGAAAATATGTAATTATTCCGTTACTAAATTACCGATAAATGTAAGGGATTACAAGTAATTTCGTTACTTGTAACGGATTACGTACAAGTCTGGGTCTCACTAATACAAGCAAATGCAGCAGGGTGGTTTCATTTGAAATCGAACACGCTTGTCGGGGTGGGTCTTTCGATTTTTTTTTAAAAATATATGTAATTGCCTCATTTCTGGAAAGAACAAAACCGCTTTTCAAAATTTTTTAAAAAAATATTTCGCTTCACAAAAAATTATTGAGTGGAGCAGGGTGAAAATCTGTTTTTTACTCCGTGATTTTTCTACCCAGTTCTGTACGCTGGTATAAATACGGGAAGCATACAAAACTCACAGTAATTTTTTGTGCTTTTGTATGTTATTTCGACTATTTTTTAGTTGAAAGGAAAATAATTTTGTATTTTTTTTTATTGAGGGTAAAAAATGCCAAACATCGTCTCTTTGACAATCCGATGACATATTCAGAGCCTTGTAACTCATGAGTTATTATATTTGTCGCTTACCAAATACTATGCGGGTGTAGCCCTATACATGGGCTATCGACGGGCATAAGTTTAGTTTATTTTATTTTCACAGAATTTTTTATATAAAATTTGAAATATCGTCGAAAATGAAATTTACCGATATTTTGAACCCACTTTATTAAAAAAGGCCATTTTTTATTTCGTTCAATTTTTTTATTATTGCTGCCGATCATATAAACTTTCAATTGGCTTGATGCGATTTCCCCCTTTTTTGTTGTATCTTCTCTAGAAGGGGTTGAAATCGCTCCCACATGACAATGCGGTGACAACTTCAGAGCCTTGTAACTCATCAGTTATTATATTTGTCGCTTACCAAATACTGTGCGGGTGTAGCCCTATACATGGAATATCGACGGGCATAAGTTTACTTTATTTTATTTTCACGGAATTTTTTATATAAAATTTGAAATATCGTCGAAAATCGAAATTAACCGATATTTTCAACCCACTTTATCGAAAAAGGCCATTTTTTATTTCGTTCAATTTTTTTATTATTGCTGCCGATCATTTGAGCTTTCAATTGGCTCGATGGGATTTCCCCTTTTTTGTTGTATCTTTTCTAGAAGTGATCGAAATCGCTCCCACTTTCTCAGAACGGCCAAACGCAGTTTCCGCAGGTCGGCTTCGCTGCAAAGACTATACTGCTTAATTGTGTGTTCAAATGCAGCGGGTAAATTCATTTCGATTGAGAACACTCGTGCTTGGCTACAATATTATTTTTTCTTAATTTTTAATGATGGCAACTGAAATTCCTTAGTCCGATCGTTAGCGGTGCAGCGGATGTTCCATTACCTTTATTCCCAAACCAAAGCAATGTGTGCCTAGCCAAAGCAAATCTACCGTAGCCAATTAAAATAAAATCGTCAAATCGCTTTTCCATATTCCAGAAGACTGTACAATCTTTGCATTAAGCTCGGTGCGACAAAGTGGAGAAACTAAAAGTCTACAGAGACATTGTGTGACTGCTTTCGCTGCCTTCTGTGCATGTGGGAATCGTTGCTTCTTGGCATCAGAGATATCGATCAGTCTTGAACAAAATCCAACACTTTTATTTTTAACTGCACACACTCGTTCAAACAGAAGGGCCACCGTCTCGGATTCACCGCTCGCTCGCTTTGGCTCCAGTTTTCGTTCTTTCCGTCTCGACTTACCACGCTGTAGAACTTCTCGGCTGCATCCGACCGCTGCGGTACAAAGTTCAGCTCGCCCCCGCGCTCGATCGTCTCCGCAGAGGCAAGCCGATGCCGTTGTCAAAAAGTTCCAATATTGCGTTGCTCGTGAACTGGACTATTTAAAGCACAACAACATATTGTTTTACAAGTGCATCCTAAATATATTAGCGTTAATTAATAAAAGTGTCTATTTATCGCCAATTGGTGTTTGTGTTCTGTAAAAAATTGTCTTCGGTTCATGTAAACTCTGTCCGTTTTCCTCACTTTTTTTCTGCAAACTGCTTTTCCTTCTAAAAGAGGGGCAGGTGATATTACATATTTTTTTATATACACGCTGACAATAAAGAACAGGCAATTACATGGTTATTTGAACGCACGCGACAAGACACATCATGGATTGGCGCTCGTGCCGGATGCTTCCTGGAAGTAACGGAGATGGGCCTATAGCGCGAAGGGCCGGGCGTGCTGTACGTGCCTTACAAGCTGTGTATAGCACAAACAGATATATGACCCCGGTCTGGCTACATGAAGAGCTCGTTCCGCTTTCTCCGCCCTTTGTGCCCTGGCTTTAGACATCGGATAATGGAACATCCGCTGCACCGCTAACTGTCTGACTAAAGAATGTCAGTTGCCATCATTAAAAATGAAGAAAATACAATATGCAGCCAAGCACGAGTGTTCTCAATCAAAATGAATTTACCCGCTGCATTTGAGCACACAAATAAGCAGTATAGTCTTTGCAGCGAAGCCGACCTGCAGAAACTGCGTTTGGCCGTTCTGAGAAAGCGGGAGCGATTTCGATCATTTCTAGAGAAGATACAACAAAAAAGGGGAAATCCCATCAATACAATTGAAAGTTCATATCATCGGCAGCAATAATAAAAAAAATTAAAAAGAAATAAAAAATGGCCTTTTTCGATAAAATGGGTTCAAAATATCGGTTAATTTCATTTTCGACGATATTTCACATTTTATATAAAAAATTCCGTGAAAATAAAATAAACTAAACTTATGCCCGTCGATATTCCATGTATAGGGCTACATCCGCATAGTATTTGGTAAGCGACAAATAAAATAACTCATGAGTTACAAGGCTCTGAAGTTGTCGCCGCATTGTCACGTGGGAGCGATTTTGATCACTTCTAGAGAAGATACAACAAAAAAGGGGAAATCGCATCAAGCCAATTGAAAGTTCACATGATCGGCAGCAATAATAAAAAATGGAACGAAATAAAAAATGGCCTTTTTTAATAAAGTGGGTTCAAAATATCGGTAAATTTCATTTTCGACGATATTTCAAATTTTATATAAAAAATTCTGTGAAAATAAAATAAACTAAACTTATGCCCGTCGATAGCCCATGTATAGGGCTACACCCGCATAGTATTTGGTAAGCGACAAATATAATAACTCATGAGTTACAAGGCTCTGAAGATGTCACCTGATAGTCAAAGAGACGATGTTTGGCATTTTTTACCTCAATATACAAAAATACAAAATTATTTTCCTTTCAACTAAAAAATAGTCGAAATAACATACAAGAGCACAAAAAATTACTGTGAGTTTTGTATGCTTCCCGTATTTATACCAGCGTACAGAACTGGGTAGAAAAATCACGGAGTAAAAAACAGATTTTCACCCTGCTCCACTCAATAATTTTTTGTGAAGCGAAATATGTTTTTAAAAAAATTTTGAAAAGCGGTTTTGTTCTTTCCAGAAATGGGGCAATTACATATATTTTAAAAAAAAAATCGAAAGACCCACCCCGACAAGCGTGTTCGATTTCAAATGAAACCACCCAGCAATAAACAATTGACACAAAATGAAGGTTCTAGCGAAAGCACATACCCTCCGTCACCCTCCTTTTCTTCTTCTCTTTGACACGTTGCGCCACCGCTGCCACCATCAAGCTAGCTCAGCGGTTCTACGGTGGCTGACGACTACGCTCTGGTTCTTTCCCCACGATGCAACCGCCGTGCCGAGAAGAAACTCCCACCCGCTCTCGGGACACCCGACAACGCTCGTTGGGCCTGCTCGGAGGCGCGTTACACTAAACAACTCGGGTTCCTCCAAGTTGTTTACTGCCTATCCGTCTGCCACCGCCGAGGAGAAAGACGGCTCGGGACTGGCGGCAGACACGAACGCAACAGCGTTCCTTATGTAACCTCTTCTATATGTGCTGATTAGTTAAAAAAAGTGTAATTTTTAGTAGAACCACGTAAACTTCTACACTGATGATCCGGAAAAACGAAATCTTTAGGTGTGTTCGGAGTTTCCAGTCTGTCCGTCCCCTTTTTTGTTCCCTCGCTCCAGGGTCACTATATCGATCCTTAACGAGCTCGCCTGCCTACTTGTTTTAAGCTCTCACAATATAATTTCTTGTTTTGACAATCTTAGGCTTATAGGCGCGATTCACATGACGTCACTCGCTAGGTGGGCTGAGCCGCGGCCGCCATCTTCCAGGTTTCTGTCTCATCCCGCGCAGGGCGCATTGCGTGTCGCCTCTCGTCTGACCGTTTCTTTCAGCGTGGTTGAGCCGCATTTTACAAGTTTAAAGGGTTGCAGGGGACCGTACCAAAGCCGCCGAAACAAAAACACGCAGAACGCGACCTGCAATATGGCGGCGCGACGGTAGCGCTTTCTGGCAAAATCGAATATGGTCATTCAGTGAATACGACCAACAAGTTTCGTTTCCTTCAATTATATTTTTGTCCAGGTAGCCTCGCCTTCTCAAACTTTCGCGTTTCATCCCAACCGCTAGCTTCACATTCTCAAGAAGTTTGAGCATTCTAGGGTGCGTAGTTTATTTTTCCGGGCCGAAAAACACGGTTCTTTTTTCTCGGGAACTTCTTGTACTTCCTTTGTACTAAAGGACGCTAGTGAGCTCTCTTTTCGAAAACGACACTTTAGTTAAAGGAGTATTTAGAGTGCCGTGTACCACGAACTCCTTCTCCTTTCAGGAGATTGTGCTTTCTATCCTGAAAGTGCTTTAAGTCCGACCTACAGAATCGTCTTCTACCGGGGAAAACCGGTTCCCAGTTTCCTTTCTCCATTCCCACTCGCCCACTTTTCCCTCCTCTCCACATCTTGAAGAGCGGATCTCTGAACTACTCCCGGTAGAGAGGAGGAGTGCGTCTCCCTTTCTGCAAATGGAACGGAAGAATTGAGGGAGGGTTTCCTTCTCTCTGCTTGTTGGTCGGCCCTAAGGATCCGCCACAGGTATAATTCCTCGGCGTGGGTGACAGGGGTGATCACGATTAAGCTTTATGAGATGTGGATACACTCACTTTTCTTTTTTTTTCCTTTTCCAGAATGTCTATGTGGGTCTTCTCGCCTGGAGTGTATATGGTTTGATACTTATAAAAGACTTGCCAAATCATCTAAAAACCCACACAGGTTCCTCACTGCAGCATGCACTTTTGAATGGTAAGTGCGACGTCGAATCAAGTTTCAAAAAATATTGCTCAACTCAATTACTAACGCTGTAGGATATCGCTATTGCTACGCAAGACATAACGGAGAAGGTACGTACACTGAAGTTTCGATTAAATAGTCTCGAAACAAATCTGTTTGCATGGCGCAGACAAGAAAGACACACAGACAGAAAAGAAAACTATCGTGGCGCGCTAGTTTTCTTCCACGAGCGTGGTCACAAAAAAAGACTTCACTCTATCATTAAGCGTTGTTAAACGTTACGTTTGGTGTCACAGCGAACACTGTCCTTCTAGGTCTTAACATGTTTTAAGGCTCGATATTCACCGAGCTCCCTGTGCAGATTGCAGCGGAGGGCTCACGCGAGGGCTTTGCGCCAAAGTTTACGCTCCAGATTTATCAGAGCGCAGGCCAAAGGGAGATGTACGAACAAGAATAAGGTGACTCTTCTCGATTTTTCACTTCTACCAAAAAAAAAAGCCTTTTTTTTTTGGGGGGGGGGGGGGTACCTGTGAACAGTTCTTACGAGAGCAACAATATAAGAAAAAATCGTGTTCTTTTTCTTTATTAAACAGTTCAGGTATATTTGGTTAAATACAAATTTATTTGATTTAAACCAGATTAGAGGGGTGGTGCAACGATATTCGCTTGGAATGTTTTTCACTGGACTGAGAGTCGAGGATACTCGCACGCCAGGCCACTGACCAAGAAACTTCTTTGTTGCGGTATAATTTTAAGGACAAAAGCGAGGATTTTCTTTAAATAAATCCTTAGCAAGGTCGCAGTATCCCCAGCATTGGCATTTGAAAGCGGCTCACAGATTCGACCCGAGTATTGAGTGAGCACTCGATTTGGGCTCGTCATAATCAATAGCTCGACAAACATTTGAGTAGTAGCACCTGTCATTGTTCGCGTCTCCTGTGCCTTGCCTACCCCAGCGCTGGAGTAAAGGTTCGTCCTTGATCGAATAGATGACGACTGCCCAGCGGTGTCTTGCGGGGCCAAGTGTTTGATGAGCCTGTTCGGGGGTGATCAGAAGAGTGCGACAGATGCGGGAGGACTTCGTCTAATCCGTTTATTTAGACGTTACGAGCTATAGTACACAGTATATACAAAGCAAGGGGAAATTCCCGTCCTCTAAATTAGTCCAAGTCCAAGCCAGAAAGGGGCTTCTCTCTCCCCAGTCACGGGCTTTTTGAAGACGCTGACCCCCTCACCCTCGGGCGAGGATCAACCAATCATTTCAAATAGCGAGTTCGTTTCACGGCACTCGTGTCCACGCGTGCCCACTCGTGGCGTAAAGCGAGTTCGTTTCGGCAGGCACTCCACGAGTGGTTGCACTCTCCGAGTTCGTTTCAGCGGCGGTACCCCACGCGTGCATGCACTCGCTGCACCGAGAAAATCGGGCGTGCGCCGAAATGCAATCCCGTCATGCCTCGCTCCGGCGAGGCCGGCGAGGAGCGGGAGCAGACGACAAGGGTTCGTCTGCTACGATTTGTCGCGGAACCGAAAGGGAAAAGAAGTAGATTTTCTGATAGAAATTGCGTCCCGCGGGCAACGGGATCAAACGCGAGCTTGAATTGTGAGCGTCTGCTATTTTATGAAGGAAGCAATTGACAACCCGTGCTTTATTTGCAGGTTTTAAGTCGCTCTGTTGCCGTACAGACGCTGAAGTATAGCAGTGTGTCAAGAAATGCTCAGAACAAACGCATCAGCGGCCCGCGAGATATTTATCACCATCCGTGTGCGGGTGAAAAATTGAACATTTGTCGACAGAGCTCCCCCAGCAGAAACCTCTGACTGCTCAATAAGCATCAGAGAAAGCTAAACATAGTGACTCTACCCGAGGCTTGGGCAACATCATCATGTTTTACATTTACCTACGTCAGCCAACTTGCCCCGTCATATTTTGTTCGAGAAAGCTCTCGTTCTCGACGCCCTCACCAAGGCTAATATCTGATCCACCTGTAATGACGATCGAAATCGAAAGTCCCACGAAAAGTTTTGCTGAATATTCCAACAGACTTGTTTTAATCCGTACCATTTCAGTGGTTCACGCATAATACCATGCTCAAACGGATCAAGCTTCTGCTCGGACAGCATCATCAGTTTTCTTCAGTGTAAACGGTTATAAGAATTGAAAGACTGCAACCAGCTGCTTTGTAGACAGCTGGTTGCGGAAATTTACGCCGTCTCTAACTATCTCTACGACAGCCGAGTTGCTTGAAGTCATCGCAACTATAAACTACAGGTTGCAGCGACCAACGTTTGTAGATAAACTTTGGTAGCGACTGCACACTTGCATTCACACCCATCACTCCGTACAGAAAGGCGCTAGTTTCGGTTTGAGGTCGGTACCTTTTCTACGACATAGATGGCGGCAGCATCAGTCTTCTGCACTCGGTGCATTTGGCGAGTTCGTTTGAGTCCAGTTCTTCGTGCAACACTCTGCGAGTGCGATGCATTCTGGGAGAGAACTCGAACGGTGCCAGTGCGTGTGAAACGAACTCGCTAAAAGTTTTGCTGAAGCCACGTGACATCCACCGTCGAATAGTTGGCAAGGGCGTCGATACGCTGCGTTAACTTGCCAACGGACTACAGCCGACAGCTCCGTAACTTCGTCTCTGCATCCCGTTGCAGACAGAGCAGCGCCACCCCGGAACCCCCAGGTTGAACCCAAGAAGTCCCGTAGAATGCGCAAGCCTCCAGATTCAAAGAGAAAACAACATCGCTTCCCGAGGGGTCATCCCGATGGGGGAGACACAGGAAGACGCTCTCCAGGGGCCGCGTCGGCGGAAAGGCGCGCGGTCTCCCGTTAGAAAAACAAACCCACACAAAGCGACTGGGGAGGGAGCATCATACACGCCGCCGGACAAGGCGACCGTCGCCCGGCCGATCGAGAAACCAGACGTCTTTCCCAGAACCCTTACAGCTGGGTTATGATCAACATAGACGGCATATAATTGGCTCAGATCACATGACCGCTTTTTCTGGCTGCGGGTTGAGGGCGCGAACGCTGCTCGTTTTTCTTTAATTTTTTTCTGCTACTTCGATTGCGTGTGGTTAAAAACGAACGAGTGTTTTATAGGTCATTAACGTCAGGGAATTGTTCTAATCAGTATTTACGCAAAGCACAAAAGTATTTGCAACGCCCTTTAAGTTTGATTTAAATCGCCATACCTTAAAAAAATTGTATTTTTTATCACATGATGCATTTTGAAAAATGACATTGATTGATCAATATGTCAGAGGACTTAAAGAACTGGGGATTAAAAAAATAATTCTGAAGTAATTCTTTTTCTCCTTTTATATTCTTCAGAAGTGTGATTTCTGAAAAATGATAACTTCTGAAGTACAGTTTGATGAACGAAAAATAGTAATGTAAGCCCTACTTTGCTAGAACAAAAGCGCGTGATTATTTATGTAATAAAACTTTTTATTTGCTTTCTTTCTCGTGCCCTGACTGCTTGCAAAAGGAGATTACTTTTCGTGATTTTATTTTTTAGCGTTTTGATTTTCTTCCTTAGGCCATTGTGTGACTTACCAACGAAGCGGAAAGTATTCGCGGTGAAAACTTCGCTAGAGGCGCTTCTGTTTTCCTCACTATGGCTAGTGCACGTGATACCCACGTGGTCATGCTTTAATTTTCATTGTACATAGAAGCTTGACATTGCACGCGCTTGCACCAGCAGAGGAAGTTAAAGTATCCTCACTCTGGTTTGGGCGAAAATTCCACCAGACGGCGATATTCAAACTTCTCGCCTCGAATAGAAAGAAAACTCAACGCTCTGATTTGCCAGCTCCACGTTCTGATCGTATTCAGCCTTTTATACATCCACTTTACTTGATAATTATTTGATTTAAATACAACAGAAATGCACAAAGCATGCATCAAGTAATAGACAAATGTAAAAAAAAATACGGATTATATTTGTGGCGAAATTTTTATTTAGACCATCTTAGTAAAGCCGGTGTTCCCCTTTGTTCTCATCTACCTCTCATCTCAGCTCCCCAAGGTGGAGAACAAAAATCAAGATGGTTTAAATTGTGATTTAAATCTTGATTTTCATTTTCCACCCTGGGGAGTAGAAATGACAGGGAGAATGAGAACAAAGAGAATATAACAGAGGTAAACTTCCCTTTTCTTTGATATGCGATCTTCAGGTCGGCTGAAATTTCTTTCCCTTTATTTCTTCTCTCAATTCCCTGTCGCATTTTCCCTCCTCCTCGTCTCAATGACTCGAGCTCTAGAGCTAGCACCCAAGTTTTCCCCAAAATTCCTGAAACCTGTCCTTCCGTTCGTCGTACGTTCGTACATTTCATAACATAATGTGGAGGATAAATTGAAGTCGCGTAACATTAAGCTATCACTTGACATTAGGACTTAACATCGTGATGTCACCGAATATGGCCACATCGAATAGTGTCCGATCATGTGATATTAATTGTTCCGCTAAATTTTATTGCACAAGCTTGACGTTACGTGTCGTCATGGCATCACATCTTACCACGACTTCTAACTGTGGCGTCAATTTTTCTGTTAAATTTAGTGTGGAAACAATAAACTGTATATTTATATATACCCCCTCGCCCCTGGATAAGAAAGTTTAATGTTGTCCCCAGAACACTAAACAGTCCTTCCCTAAGAGGGTAATATATGTATAATCCATATAGGCTTGGAGGTAAATGTGGTTGACGATTTTACTCCTGTAACAAACAGTATAGGCTTCTCACACTATTTACTGTGAACCCCTTACAGAGCGAAAACGTTGGGTTCTGATGTCAAAGAGCTTGCCTTCAGCTTAAGCAAATGAAATGAGTTACTTATTTTATGCGGATATATCTGTCATTTTCAAGCTTTCTTTCGGAGCCCACTTATTTAAATGTTATGCAGTATTTTGTAGACAAATGACATAAATCAAAAAGACACTTCAGACTGCTACCGTGTCAAAATGCAGAAGTATTCGTATACGTACAGTATTCCTCCAAGCTGCGCGCCGCGCGCGCTGAGCCCGGCAGGGGCAACCTCCGCGGATGCTGACCGGCCGGACACTGCTGTCGGCCGCTCTACAGAGCCTGACCAGCCTCTCCCTCTTACCGGTGGCCGGGCCTCTGCGCCATGGCAGTGGGGTGGTGTCCCTTGGAACTATGCCGCGCTCCAACCAATGGGAGTCCATCCATCAATTCGCTGCTACAGACTACAGGCTTCGCTCCATCGGACAGGGGAATTTAGGTGCCGTCTGGCGCGGCTTCAAAAGCTGATAACGCCGGTTCGCTCCACGGGACAGTTCATGCTTTCGCAATAAAATAGCATTTCGCATTCGTAGCGGTTCATTCCCAAACGGCGGTCTGTCCGAACTACAAGTACTGCATAGCAGGTGCTAGAGGAAGCAGGGCGCGTGGAGAAGTTTGGGCTCGAGTGTCGAGTCAGCGTTCGGTTGGGGCAATTGTTCTCACCAACTAAACGCGACATTTAGCCGAATGCTAACGTAGCACTTGTTTCCAATCAGTGACACAGGCTCACTGCCTAAAGGTGACGTAGCCAGTCAGCAAAACCGCCTTGCTCTTTTGAAATGTGTGGTACCAACGCTGAGAGCGCGCTTTTTGTTTAAAGGCTAACTGCAAAGAAAATAAAATTTATTTTTAAACAGCCTAATTGGGACAAGCATGTCACAAAAAATGTTTCCGCCAAAAACAAAATTTTTTACAGCAATATATATTGCGCGAGACTGATTTTAGTTTGCGGCTATTTCGTCTGTTTTAAATCGCGCGCCACAAAGTTGGTATTATACGTCACGGAGTGGCTGCTATACGTCACGGAGTGACGTATACCAGCCTCTCCACGCGCGTCGAAAGAGCGGGAGTTTCAAATGTGGAGAAGTTGTGACTCCGACTACCGTATTTACTCGAGTAATAGCCGCACTGTTTATGAAGACAACCTGAGGGTTCGCTTTGCCGCGGAGCACGCGGCTTGCCAATCACCGCGATCGACAGCACGATTCCAGCGGTTTACAGGACAGAGATAACGTCTTCGCGCGAAGATACCATCTGTAAAGATTGCATTTGTATGAAGAATCGTGTCTCGATCTAGTTATTCGCTATGTTATTTATGCTCAACGCAATGATTGGCTGTATATGTGTTTTACGGGAAAGTAGACGCAAGGGCCTTGTTCATAAATAGTGCGGCTATTACTCGAGTAAATACGGTAAATTTATGTCCTGTGGCGTAAATATTGCTAGAAAAAATTTGTTTTTTCGCGGAAAATTTGTTTTGTGACATGCTTGTCCCAATTAGGTTGTTTAAAAAAACATTTTTTTCTTTGCAGTCACCCTTTAAAGGGAAGTTGAATTGGTTTGGTATTTGAAAAATAAAATACACCCACAAATTGTTTGCGTTTGGCCCTGAAAATAACGAATATTGAGACTATTATTCTTTTTTTTTCCGACTGGTGCACGGAGGGTGTATAACGTAATTTTAAAGTACATATGACGCCCTCCTCCCGTAGGGCGACATCATATCCAGAGTTTTCGGAATCTCCACTGTCGCGTATCTTCAGTGTGCCTAGCAAAGCTATGCACGCGCACACTTTCAGTTTAAAGAAAAGGTTAAAAAAAGACGCCACGACTGGTGTCGCGTGCGGGGAATATACCTATACTTCATCTCACCTTAGTATGGACTATTGTTAGCCGCGCGTGCTAAAAGCGCGAGCTAGTCGCTTTGAGTGAAGCCGCGGCGGCTGCACGAGCGCTCGTGCAGCAAGTGCTCTGGTCAAGGCAGTCAAGGCTTGCCGCTCGCGCTGGCACAGCCTTCGCGGTTAGTCCATGCTAGGGTGAGACGAAGTATAACAAGCTTGCAATCGCACGCGCTGCCCACACATGTGATACGTGCTTGGTGGCCGAGACATATCAGTATAACGTAACGACTGGTCGGAGTTTTTTCGTGTTTTCTCGCATTTAGTTACATATTCCGGCAAAACGAACGTGATATTCAGATTCACAGGATAAAAATTGTTTAGAATCCAGCTCTGCCGTTTTCTTCTGAAGAACCTCTTCACCTTCCGTTTTAGCGGAAAGTGCAGTGTTCTGTAAAGGAGCGCTTAAATAGGACAGGCTTTTTGCTGTGCACGGCAAAGAAGCGTGCAGGCCTCTAAAGTAACGTAAAAGTTTTGGCACGCAAGTAGGCTTTTAGTGACGACATCAACCACGCAAAGTGCATGTTTTTTTCCTTGCCTCCTTGATGTTGTCTCCTCCCCTTTCTTCTCTTCGTAAGGTTGGGAGGTGACAGCCAGTAGGGAGTGTTAATGGCTACGCCGTGACTTGCGTCATAAGCACGATCCAAAGTTTTTTACCAAAAACGGTAGCTAAAAATGTATTCTCCCGGCAGAAAAAAAAAAAGTTCAAAGGCGGATCTTAAACGGAGGGAAAACCTCCGCTACCGTCCAGCGAATGCTGTGCAAAGCCAAAAGCGTGTCCTGTGTGGATAGCCATAAAAGCGGCTGATAGATTTCGCTGGCAGTGAGGAGCGGCCGGAATACGCGTAGGACAGATAAGAACCTCCGTTAAAGATGCGTTCTTTTGTTGCCTGCAGCTTGGTATGGCCTTTATGTGACCCTTGCCGTAATCTGGGCCATTGGGTGCCTCGTTTCCCTGTCCTTCGTCTGGGGAGCCTTCACGGTGAGTGCTCAGGTCTCCTACTTTCTGTGGGTCAATTTTCACGGAAGACCTGCAGTTTGGCCATCCGGAAATAAAATTTTGAACTCTGGATAAATTTCAAGCAATTTTGCGAAAGACGTCAACATTTAAATATAAGGGTGATCTTTTCCTTTTCATGTGGACTCGAAAGACGCGAACAGTACGCTTTTTGGTGACAGCCTTTATTGGCGGGGCCTCGCAGCGGACCCACGTGTGTGTTCCCTGTCTGATCGTCCTGAGATATGACGTTCCACTGTCGGGTGGCATAATAGTGTCTCGTGGCGTTTCGTGACATCGTGAGGTCCTGACTTTACGTGACGTTACATAACACCGTGACGATAAATGGAAAACAAATAAAATAAGTTTACTACACCCAGTAACGCCGAATTAGATTGCAGCTCTTGAGGAGGAGGACGAGAAGGTATGGAGAGGAGGGTACGCCCTTCCTCCTCGTCCGTAACCTCCCTTCCTCCTCTCCTGCTCCTCTTCCATTTAGCGGAAAATTTGCGCTAAATTTGAATTGTAGTAGATCGTTCCCGCTATCCCGCAACGTTATCGCGGTGAGGATTGTACTACTGCGCATGCGCGTAGCTGGCGCGGTTTCTGCGGAATTGCGAAGGGCTTCGCTACGAGCTCACGAAATAGCGAAGGGCGAGACTTCGCGAGAGTCGCCGAGACCGCGCGAGACCAGCGACAGTCGTCGAGACGCGAAGAGACGTTGCCTGAATTTGGACAAGATGGACGACGTAGACAGCATCTCTCCGCCGCAGCCCGCTTCAAGGAGGCGGTTTTCTATCGAAGATGACCTTCTACTTCTCAGTGCAGTTCAGGACATCAATCCCTTTGCTGACTGGGCGCGCTGGGGCGCGGTTACAAGAAAACTAAATGAAGCAGCCGGCAACGCGTTTACCGTCCGCGCCGTCCGGGATCGATGCGATCTCTTGATAGCCCAGTTTCGCCGTCAAGACCGCACGAATCTGCGCAAGTAAGTTATAATTCTGTTTTTGTTCGTGTCAAACTCGGAAGGAAAATTGAACAGCCATTTACTCTCCTTTTTGATTTCCTCGAAACGTAGGTCGGGGACCGAGGAGCAATACGCGAAAAAAGAAAATTTGCTTCAGGAGATCTCCGACTTGGCCAGAGAATTCAGACACCTGCCGAAAGTGCTGCCAAGGCTGGCCGCCACAAATCCTACGGGTACCACGGGCACGGAGGGAACGCAGGCCGCCAGTCCGCGGCTGAGTGCGGCTGCGCAAGTGCGCGCGATACACGTGATGAGAGACGTTGCCACCTCTGCTTCGTATGAAAAACATCTTGCAGCAGCAGCAGCAGCAGCAGCTGATCGCCAGGTGGACGAGAATGGTAAGTCTTAATCATGACGCTATATAGTCGAATACTGAATTTTAAAGCTGAATTTCGTTCCACTGAAATGTCAGTGCATAAATTGGGCTTTAACAACAAATTTTGCTTTTGGGGCCCTTCCATCTACTAAGATAGAGGAAATTGAAGTCTTACAGAATGACTGCATGCCTTTTGTATAGTTTCTGTCATATATTGAACCAAAGAATGCATATTAACAATAGCAACACAAACTAGATGTCATCCGAAACCTGACTGTGGGTTCACTGCTGGTGGCATATGTTCAAAGCAGTAGAAACTTTCCACTAATACTACTTTCCAGGCAAGCGATAGGTGAGAACAATCACCACCACAGT
This sequence comes from Ixodes ricinus, assembly GCA_037355805.1. Lineage (NCBI taxonomy): Eukaryota > Metazoa > Arthropoda > Arachnida > Ixodida > Ixodidae > Ixodes > Ixodes ricinus. The sequence continues at coordinate 2,941 of JAZHYW010036032.1, read as the reverse complement.
GTACCGACGTCTTGAGATGTCTGCCCTTAATCTATTTGAGGATAATTGGTAACGGGCAGGAGGCAATCTTTAGGGCCACTACACTGGTAGTTATTTTGTTATATCTGCATTCTCCTAGGCCTAACGCACCTCAGCTGTTGCTTGCCGCGGCGTGGCGCTGCGCTTAATGGCCAGTCTTCCTATACATAGTTCTCACGTGACGTCACTTCCTCTACTCCCGCCCGCCGGCCGCCATTGCCAGGTACTGTGAAGCAGACACGGACGCTGCCGCCGCCGCATGTGCACCGCTGGATTGCGACTTCGCTACGGAATTTGTATCGCCCATACAGCGCAATGACGAAAGCCATTCACCATGAGTTTTGTTCTTCCTAATTCGAAAAGCTTGTGTGCCCCACACGGGCTCAGTGCGAGTCTAAAGTGATGATGTGTGACGGCATCGATATGTACACGCTACGCGTCGGCGCGGACACCACTCCAGGTGCGGACGTGCTGCCAGCCACGACGCATGTGGACATAATTAACTACCTGTTTTTGTTGACGAACTACGTGTCGCTGCAACAGATGAAGACCTTCAAGGCCTGGATGCCCATAACTATTTCACGAGTGGATGGGTGAAGACCCTGGCAGCAATGCTCCTCCCATCGAAACGTATCGTATCGTCGTGCTGAGCGAGGCGAGTTGACAGGCAATAAAACAAGCGTGTTAATGATAGTCGAAGAGCCAAAGGTTTGCCTGCAAAGGAAGAGAGGTGCCCGTACTTGCCACATTAGAATTCGCAGCATCTTAGCTGGGTAAACTCGGCGCCGCCGCCGCAACACCATCAACACAAGTGTGCTACAAAAACTATACAATTACAGAAATGCTGTGAGAAAGGTAAAAGCGAATCCCTGCTGCGTGACACTACCAGACATCAAACACTGTCTCGGCCGCTATGGCAATGCGCACAGGGTGTGAACAGAAGCATCCAGCAATCCACGTACAGTTAGCAACGTATTTCTTACCGGTAATGAAGTGACGATCGCCGACACGGACGTTGTCCAGGTTTTTAAGATCCTTCCGATGTATGCAAGCAAGCCAGAGGCTTCGGCGTTTCTCGGACAGCAGCTTTGTACGCTCACAGTGTCGCGTTGTCACCTTTGGCAAACGGTGCAGCCCTACATTTGGCTGTGTGTTACTCTGCAGTGCAGAGGACTTGCCTCTGCTTCGGCAGCCGAACATCGCGCACATCATCATGACTGTACCACTGCAACCGCGACCCTACACCGGAAGAAAAAATGTGCACTGTGTGTGCCGCAAATGCTGTAGCGACGCAGCCAGCGCAGCAGCGGCCAAAGTTGCCGGCACCAATTCCGAAACTATGTCAGTACCCGGTAATGGCGCTGACGTATCCCATAAGCACCAACCGTGACGTCCGTGAGAAGTATGTATATCTGACGGCACCCCCTTTCCTCGGAATAAGTGGGGAGCTATTGTGGCTACAGACTACAGGTCTAATCGGTCTATGCAAACGTCTACTTCTTGTGATTGCTGCCGGCTGCACATGTTTTCCTGTGCTTCGAATCGGTCCTGTTGATGTCCGTTATGCAGGACCTTTGTTCAGTCGCAGCCTGTGTGTCAGTTTCGTAGGATGCCGCACCAGTCAGAATGCACGATACCATTTTTGGAGGTAGACATTCAAGGCTGCACATCCTGTGACAAACATTGTAGGTGTATTTGATCTGTGCTCAGTATGTCTCATTCTTCTGTCTGAAATTACTGTCGTCCCGTTCTGGTGTGAGCACCATGGAAGTGGCTGCCACCATCATATTCAGGTGATGGCTCATTAGTAGCTCGCTGCGTGAGAATCGTTTGACCACTGGTGTTGCTCTGTACGACAAAAGCGCCAGGTTTATGTATGTAGACTTCTTCAGGAGCTGTTTCGCTGTTTGGACAGCACGCTCCGCCATGCCGTTACTCTGAGCATAGTATGGGCTTGAAGTCACGTGGTTTGCTGCCCACCATTGTACAAGTTGTTTGAAATCTGCTGAAGCAAACTGTGGACCGTCGTTTCTGCGGCTTGTTCTTGGTAGTCCAAAGTATGCAAAGAGTGGTTCCAGGACACAAGTGATGCCCTTTGTCGTCGCCCCTTTTAGCTGCTCCAACTCGAAGAATCTAGAGTAGTAGTCTATCATTACTATGTAGTGAAACTAGCTCAAATTACCACTTTATTACTATGTAGGTTCTTCCTTCCAATGTGAAGAGATTGATGCCGATGGTGTCCCACGAGTTCTCAAGCAGAGAAGTTAAAAGCAGTGGCTTTGCTGCCGGCTTCCGATGGTTTTGACAGGCTGGACATCTTTTTACATACTTATGTCACCAATGCCTTATGGTGAATATCAGTAAGGGGCATTGGTGGCTGTGTATTTCAGGGCACCACATCTAGGGTCACATAGAGCAAAAGCTTGCAACACAGAACTCTGGGACAATGGGGTCGATAGCCACCACTTCCAGTTTCGATAGTAATGGATATTGTAGCAGCATACAGTTGTGTAGCCACTTCTGTGTAAGGCAGCAGTCTTTCTGGTGTGCTCGATTCTCGGCAATGATTTCACAATCCGTGGATGTTTGGGCTCAAACAGACTAGGAAATTTTGCCAAATTCTTGCGACAAAATATTTTCAGTGTTTCCGAAAGGTTTGCCATGAACTTGTGGTGACAGAAAGACGTTTGCCGGTTTAAAAACAAACAAATCTTTATCGCCACTATTAACAAAAAAAAAAGAAATGAGCTGCTAAGAATCTATTTTGCTGCCGCCGTGATCCCAGCCAGTCTCGCCATTCGGGCAGGTCTCGTGATCCGTGTCTGAAACGCGCCACTGCGTGTGTCACACGGCGTTGCATCACTGCCACGCGTCTTGGCATGGCAGACATTCCTATGGTTACCGCTTGTCCGCTACAAGGGCT
>JAZHYW010036031.1:0-10726 GCA_037355805.1 Ixodes ricinus | reverse complement strand
CCACTGATGATGTGGATCCAAGACTTATTTTGACACTCTAAATTCTTTAGTCGTTCATAAGGATGTTAGAAAAACAGAAAGAATTGATGTTGAAGTTGGCTTGAAGTGGTGAAAGCTGCGAGTGACTTTTATGGCGAGTGCTGTTTGGATTCTTGGAGCTAGGTCAGCTCGCTTTTTTGCAGAATGGCATTTGGCATCCACAGGATTGTAATGCCGTTGATGTTATTTTGTGCCCGTGTGAACAGCTCTTCTAGAGTGGTTACCTGGTCTTGGTACGGCCTTTGAAAACTGGCTTTCGCTGCCGAACGATTCACGGTTTCCCCAATGCCATCGCAGGGACTTTTCCCGTGGGAGGTTGCAAAAAGTTCCGTTCAGCTAAAATACTGAAGTCATTGTCGTGGTAAGACAGGTCCAGAAATTTTTTTTGTTCTTATACTGGGATTTTGCTCCGTCGGAAAAGTAAAATATTTTTCGTAATTGCGGCAGGTCATTTTTTAACTGCTTCGGGGCTTCACACTGAAAGGCATTCACTGCTACACTATCATGTTCTAGGGAATCTAGGCAGTCGGAAATAACCGCGAAAAATCTCACTGATATTTCTTCAGCTCTTACTTGCAGGCGGAAATACACAATAAAAACAGGGTGGAGCGTAGCCTGCGTATTGAGTGGTAAGATTGCGGCGCGTCTTGGAGCAGGAAATTGTAATTTTCCGCAAAATCCATGAGCACGGTGGCCTCATCATTTTGTAATATATTTTATTAATTCTCGCATGTAGCGAGCTTTCTGTTTGCTTATAAAGTGGTGCCGCTTACGTTCGTTCAACATCTCTAAAATATTCTCAATAAAATCTTCTGGTTACAACACAATAATTTCAAGTTTGCAGCGCACGCCACTTATCTACTGCTGAGCTTAGACACGGTTCACTTGCTTGGTATCAAGGGCGGGCCCACTCTGGAGGAAGGTCGCAACGCATTTTGTACCGGGGCACATGTAGCACTTCCCAAATATAGTCCTCTTTGTCAACCCGACACACTGTTGTAGCTAAATATTCTTCGATTGTCTCTTTCAGGCCACTAGCGAGTAACATCAACTCCACGTTTTGGCGCTGCATCCACACGCACACAGTGGGCGTCCCACTTTCCCCGGCCAAAACAAGATTTGAAAGATGCATACTGGCAAACGTTGAAAATCCACACGTTAAATTATAAGCTTTCGTCTATTCTTGGTAAAGTTCTTTTAGGTTTAATAGCATCAGCCGCTTCTGAAGGCCGTGCAACACATCCTTTTTACCTGGGAGGCATTAAGACACTGAGTCATCGTCATAAAAATTAACCACTGAAGTCTTCACGTCTTCACTTAAAGAGCGACCTCTCCTCTTTGGTGGCATGCACAGTACTCCGCGTTCTTCTTTGATTTTGATGGCCTCGTGCACCTGCCTTTCCGATGCCCCAAAAAACCCCATAACCTTCTCGCCAGACCAGGAATTAGGTGCCAGTGTCAACAACTGGATCTTTTTTCGCGCTTGTCTTCTTGCGCGAACATAGTTCTTAAATCGTTCATTAGTTGCACAAAATCAGAAAGCATAAAATCTTTCTCTGTGTTTTCTGGGAGGTTGATGGCTGGTCAAGGCCAAGAAACTGACAAAATCTTTTCTCTGCTTTTCCTTGAAACCTACATAATTTCTTCCTCACATACGGTTAGCGCCTCCATTGCGCTTGCTTTCTCTTTACTGGGCTCTCACCAACAGCTGCAAGGGCTTCATTGATGTCCGCAGAAACTGGCACCTCCGAGTCACTTTGTTTGGAATGATCACAACATTCCTGAGCGGGTTCTTCAACTTGAGTAGAATTTGCAGACATTCCCCCTTTAAACAGTTGTCGTTTGCACATTTGGCAAAGTTTCTCTCCTGGAACTAGACCGAGAGTAGGCTGGGCATCCGCGAGTCTCAGTGTTATGACGAACGACCCACGACGGTCCTTCACGTGCTCTCAAAAACGATTGCAGCACCATTTAGAAGCAACCAGGGACGTGTACTTCTTAACGTAAACACAGAAGTGATGGTTTCATACCGTGGAATTGTCATCCAGCGACATTCTAGAACGAAAAAACGGTTAAAGTACAGGCGAGCTGGTGGATATTTACCATGTTGGAACTTAACCCGAGACTGGGGTAGAAACAGAAACTTAAAAGTAGAAGGGACAGAGACAAGTGAAGAAGAGAACGTCTCAAAAACGAATAAAACGAAGAAGAAGAGACGTTCTCTTCTTCACTTGTCTCTGTCCCTTCTACTTTTAAGTTTCTGTTTCTACCCCAGTCTCGGGTTAAGTTCCAACATGGTAAATTCTAGAACACAATGTGAGAAGTCGCCGATCTACGTCGCTTATGTCGCTCAAGCTTGTGATGCACCGCCATCTGGTTTAGGTCGTTTTGTGACAACCACTTGGTCCAGAAGAGCATGAAGGAAGTTCACTGCCTGAAAACAAACAAGTTATGAAAGCATGAAGAAGAACGTAACCATATGGTTATATCTCCATTCACACTTATTTTGGCTAACCCAACAATATTTTGAACGGAAGCCTGCGAAAAAGCATCAAGTAGCCGAAGTCAAGAGGCATTTAAATAAAAGATTGCTGGTCGCCATTCACTTATTCGTGCTATATTAAGCAACATGGCTTTGAATTCTTTCCGCCTTGTGGAGAAGAAACCTATCATTTGTGGGATTAAGACAGAAGATAAGCGTAACCAGAAGCTATGAAGCAGACAAAGCTATCTGGTGAGCGCAAAAAAAAACCTTTTGCACTTACTTCTGTTTGTGGGCGCTGAAACAGCTGAATTGCTTCTATCTGCAGAATGGCCTCTTTTCTTCATTGCAAAAGCTCAGGACTTTCCTGAATCTTCATGCGTTTGCTTGCGGGCAGTGCGACAAGGCACACATCTTTTCGTTTGCCGGCAGTGTTGCTGTTTTAGCCGTTTTCGAACTGGACGTGAGCGTAACTACAATGTTACTAAGTACACAAGCTCTATTTGCAGAAAAGTACAGTCGCCGCGGGAGTTAATAGCTCCACGCGAGCGCGCGTTTATTTCCGAGGGGCGCTTGACTGGTGACTTGCGATAAAACTGGAGATGACGTCAGGGCGAGTCTATGCGGAGTGGACGGGGGAAGCCGTCTCTATTCAAGAGAACCGTTGTTATCTGCGTGCGGGTGAGCGTAAGTCGAATGAAAAGGGAAGATGATTCTGCAGAAGTTAGAAAATACGACGTGACGTGTTTCCTTCTCTCTTTCCAAACTGCCGTCTCATTCGTGCTCGGCAATCTTGACTTCTGCAGGATCATCTTCCCTTTTCATTCGAACTATGCACAGCCGCACGCAGATAACAACGGTTCCGTTGAATTGAGACGACTTCCCCGTCCACTCCGCATGGACTCGCCCTGACGTCATCTGTAGTTCTATCGCAAGCCACCAGTCGAGCGCCCCTCGGAAAAATACGCGCGCTCGCGTGGAGCTATTAACTCCCGCGGCGACTGTACATCTTGTAGCCTAAAATAGATGGCGTGAGCTAAACAAGATGAGTAGTTCAATTGCAAGCACATAGATGGCCCTAGGTGATAGCTAGCACCAGAGCATGCGCCACGGCTCAGATGAGCTCCATCGCCGCCGTGCTGCGCCGAGAAGCTGCCGCATGGAACCGCTCCGCACGGTGTCGCGGGAGCCCAACATCAAAAAATATTTTCTCGCTTAAAAAAAAATTACTTCGTTTAAATAGTATAAATCACAAGTTCATATGGCATTCTATCGCCTAAATGGTCCAGAATGTGTTTACTTGGACCAGCACTCTGCGAAATCTTCAGTTTAATTTAAACCAAAATGCTGTTTTGAGCAACTTTACGCTTTAATATAACAAAAACCTTTTTTTAACGGTAGGAAGCTATTTCATACAAAACGTATATCTAGAATAGATGCGGAAAACACTCCTACCACGGGTATACAGGCTCCCAAATTTAAACAAAAAAATCTCGAAAACGGCAGAATTTCAGCAGTGTCTTCAATAAAATAAAACACGAAATTGTTTAAAATCGGCCTCATATGAAGCTATATTGCAAGTAGAATAGGAGAAAAAAAAATTGTGCATTGATAACTAAAGATTTGTATTTTGGCAATTATTTTTACTTGTGCCTAGTTTCGCTGCTTTCGGGAATTTCAAACAGCGCTAGCGCGGGGAAAAAAATTTTTGTGGACGAAACTTTTCAGGCATGTGACTATTCAACACATAAGGAGCACCTGTGATTTTTTTCGAAAGAATCGGCGATGGTCGAGCGTCACGCCTGGGACGTTTGGCATGGAATGACCCGGCTGTCAGATGCTTCACCCCGTCACTCTGATTAGCTCGAGGGGCTGTAATTTTCGCTATTTTCCAAGTTACGGTTACACAAAATATAAAAGCACTCAGGTGATCCTGCGTCGAATGTACGCAAGAAATAGCCATAATAGCTAAGTTTTATAGTTGGCAATGCCCGGACACGTTGTCCTCCTAGGTAATGATTGAGACTGAGCCCAAGTAGAGAGATCAGACAGCGCTCGTGTTTCAGTCTTTCGCCCCATTGGACTGCGGTAACGCTGAAGTGATCCCCACGATCACGTCAATGAGCTTTGCGAAGAGGCTGAGAAAAAGTCGCGATTGAAATTATATTGCGGCAAAGTTTAGGGGCGTTGCGTAGGAGTCAGCTTGCTAGACATTTATCAGCATGCTTTTGCAAAGTGCGTAATATTTAAGCGCAATATCACTCCATGGCTTCTTTAAGACGTCTCTCAAACAAAACCCTGGTAGAGTGCGAACGTCGGCAGAAAAACATGGACCTCACCATTGCCTCAAACAAACTTCCACGGGTTTTATCATAGCCAGACCTCATCGAATTTCCCAAAGGTTCGTGAGCCACAACGACGTCTTGAATGCCCACACCCTCTGCGGGTTGGGGACGTGTTTTGCGAGAAGGTTTTTTGAACAGTTACCACTCTCAGAAATATAAATCTAAAAAGAAATAACCAGGACGTACACATCGCGACACTGTTAGCGCGAACACGACATTGGCGTATTTTCGCATGTTACTTCTCAATAGTATTAGCGAGCACGAAATTTTATCACTTACATTATAGAACTGAATGAGCTCTTTCCGTAGCAATAATAACTTGGATGACATCCCTTGGTTTCAAAGTGAAAAACTGGAAAAACCGGCGATCGTTTGTTCGCGCTAACAGTGTCGCGCTCTGTACATGGAGGCCTACCTATACCGCACTCCCATGCTAGTAATGTTTGCTGAATATAAACTTCATCCCCTCGATGAAAGCGACTTGGATACTAAATTGTACTCTATATTTCTTATTTTTTTGACAACGTAGCCGTCAAAAATTAACGAAAATAAAACATAAAAAACAACATTTAAGGCCACGGTTTTCTTACGTAGGTGTGGGTTGTTTCAGAAACTTATAGTTTTTGGGTTCGCTATATTACGTTTTGCGAATTCTGGTAAAAACAATTATATCAACAGGTAATTTAAGAAGCACCATTAAGCCAAAAACCCCGAGACAATTGCAAACATAAAAGGGGCACACACCAAAGGAGCGTCTGCCAAGGGACGATATGTATTTTGTCTATATCTATCCGCTTCCGGGCTTCGCGTTTCAGGCTTGTACCAAGACAGTAAGCTATCGCCCGCGCGCCTGAGTCAATACCACCTAGAAGACAAAGTCCCCCTAAACGTCATCACTAGTGGATCGACACAGCGCCGCCTGGTTGGCGCGTCTTGCGGCGTCTCACTGCGGCGACGCCGAGACGCGTTCGCCTGTCGCTTTGCGTCGACTCCGGTCGAGCTTCGGCGTGTTTGCCGCTTGGGGCGGGTCGGCGCAATGACGTCGTGCTCAGGCCTTCTATGCGGTATTGCTCCCGGCATAGATTTGATTTTGGATGCCCAGTCCCGGACAGACCGTATGGGCTATGAAAAACGTAAAACTAACCTTAAACAATTAAAACTTGTTGTTGGCCTAGTTGGTTCATGATGCAGTCAGAGGTTTTTTGCGCGACACAAGGGACAAAAACACAAGCGAGTAGACACGGACAAGCGCCACTTTCAACTAGTTTATTCGTGCTCAATCGACCACTAACATCCAGAAAGAGCATGCGCAGCACGCTACACATAAGAAAAAAGAAAACAGAAACCAGATAGAAAAGTCACCCACCAAGACACATTCCATGATAGTCATTATCAAACCAGCAACCCGGATAAAAACTGTACTTCACTTTCAAACAAAGAGACCGAGGTGTCGCTGACACAGTCACGTCCCTTCTTTATATAAAAAGCTTCCATCAATTCTCTGGCTGTGCTATCTTTGCTTTTACCTAAGATCCTGATCTCCTGAAATCGCGCCTCACACCCACAGTCGGCACAGTGAGTTGGCAAATGTGCATTGCCTTTATTCTTGATTGATAATTCATGTTCCCGTGCGCGGTCATTAACACAGCGTCCAGTTTGACCAATATATACTATATACTATATAGATTCCGCTTTCGTGTGGGAAAGTATATATTGGTCAAACTGGACGCTGTGTTAATGACCGCGCACGGGAACATGAATTATCAATCAAGAATAAAGGCAATGCACATTTGCCAACTCACTGTGCCGACTGTGGGTGTGAGGCGCGATTTCAAGAGATCAGGATCTTAGGTAAAAGCAAAGATAGCACAGCCAGAGAATTGATGGAAGCTTTTTATATAAAGAAGGGACGTGACTGTGTCAGCGACACCTCGGTTTCTTTGTTTGAAAGTGAAGTACAGTTTTTATCCGGGTTGCTGGTTTGATAATGACTATCATGGAATGTGTCTTGGTGGGTGACTTTTCTATCTGGTTTCTGTTTTCTTTTTTCTTATGTGTAGCGTGCTGCGCATGCTCTTTCTGGATGTTAGTGGTCGATTGAGCACGAATAAACTAGTTGAAAGTTGCGCTTGTCCGTGTCTACTCGCTTGTGTTTTGTCCCTTGTGTCGCGCAAAAACCTCTGACTGTAACCTTAAACACTTGTTCGCAGGTGTCGTCGACGGCGTCACTTTCGGCTTGCCCTGTCCCCAGGTGCAGTTTCCGGAGGGCGGTTGTCGGGGCCGGGAAAGCGACCAGACGTGCGAGGATCTGCGCTGTACCTCGGCTTCGCAGAAGGTGTGCTGCCTGAGCGCGTGCGGAGATCCCTTCTGCGGCCCGCGTAAAGCCTAGGTTTAGCTTCTTGCTAGGAATAAAAAGACGTGATATGAGTGCATTTATTTCGTTTAATGATTCGTTCGTATGTCTTTGTGTTCGGAGTGACCTAATTAAAAGAAAACTAAATATCGGAACTCGGCTAACTTCCCGAGCACAATCAAATCTTGATGATAGGCAAATATCGCGAAGGATAAATGCGAGTACAAAAGAAATGCAGCGACATCTATTGTTGGTGACAGGTTGGGGATCCAGCATACACTTTTTCCACAAGGGCGCAGTCATCTTGAAGCTCGTCACTTCTGGTACGCGGTAAAACGTCGTTTTGATCTCTCCACGCCGCTGAAAAATGCTTACGAAAAATGCTTGATAGTCACACATTCTTGTTTTGCCTCACCTATATTTTCTAGCCTATTCCAGGTTGAAATGTTTTATTATATTTTGTCCCGCCTACCAGATACGGAACCCACGTGAATGACAACAAAAGGAAAGTGAAAACGTCTCCAGCGAGCGTGAGCTTTTTGCTTCTGCACTCTCATAGCCTCCTCTATATGGACAAAGCCTGGCAGTTGGACGACAGAGCCATTGAGTGCCCAGTCGCAGATTTGGAGCGAGAGAATCTGGTAGCACGGAGCATTTCTCGGGGAACCTGGACGTCAGCGCACATCCTTAGGTGCAGCAAGGACCCCAAACATGGTTTTCAAACCCGACGAGAAATAAAGCGGTAGCGTGAGGAACGCGAGGAGCACGAGCGGACATTCCATCGCTCGGAAGAAGTGTGTTACGGCTTCTCGCCGCAGCGGGGCGCCCGTCACGTGACCCTTTTCTCATCCGTTGTCTGCCGCTCTACCTTTTTAATTTCGGAAGCCGCTTCTCGTGGCGATCTGCCAGGCTTTGTCAGTGTTAGCGGCGAGATGTTTTGGCGGCACCCTCCTACGGTTCCCTCTCGTGACGTCATTACCTCGCAAACGACAAGTTCGATGGTGTTTGTAATGAGCATGGTGGAAGCTTGAAATCATTGCACCCAAAAACCAACACTGCCAACACCGTCAAAATTAAAGTTCTTCCATTCCTCTTATTTCCGTCGAAGAGAAATCCTTTGCTGACGTCAGAGTCAGCATTCGGCCAATCGTGGAAGGCCGATCACAGCGTCGCATTCGATTGCGCACGTCGCCAATAGAGGAGGCTATGGCACTGTTGATAACAACGTCGCGCGCGCAGTCAAAGCCCGTCGGATGGCAACGACCCCGTGCTGGAGACACAGCATATAGACGCTTTGCAGCAGCTGTGCACGGGCGGCGCCATAACCGACCTTCAGTTTTTGTTTCCTCTTCTTCCGTTCGCTTCACTTCATCATTGCCACAGCAGGACAGGTTATGGCCGTTTTAGGTGCTACTGTGTCCTTATCCATAGCATATGCGCCTTTGTGCATGGGGGCTCGTCAACGCTAAGTAGCGCAAGGTTCGTCGAGGCACGAGGCACGTGCAACGTGCAGCCCTCGGGAAGATCATGGCGGCACAGCGCAGCACTGGGCTAGATTTCAGACGCCATGAATTTCCCAGAAGTGGCGCGCGGCACGTGCCTCGAGCATTTCTACAACAATGAATGGCGCCACTTTTCCCAGGATAGAGGGGCTTTAGTCAACGCCCGCTTCAGCTGCTCGGTAAGACAAGAGAAGGCCGGCAGTTGTGGCTGAATTGGGCGCGTGTTTAAAGCGTCTATACTGAATTGATAACCTGTCACCGACTATAGTTTATCTGAGCATTTCAGTGAAATTGACTGCAGACGGTACTCTCACATTCGTCGACGGCCTCTTGCATCGTTCTCGGCACGACCCTGTGTAGTGACAATTGCTTTTCACGAGCGCACCTTAGTCAGTAAAAGATTTCGCAAATTGCAGTGAGTGCGTGTGTAGGTGTTTAATAGCCGTGTCTTCACAACAGACTTGAAAGATTCTTTCTCTAATACCGCTTCGCCAAGAGGAGCAACGGGGTGCTGGCCGCGAGTTATTCCCCGAGTGATCCCGTCGAATACAAAGGTGAGCAGTAATCAAGAGAAGACACGGGGGAACGGAAATTTAAGGTGTTTGTATACGTGCGCCTTCGAGTGTGGGATCATCTATTGGGTGCATTATTTCATCTGTTGTACTGGCTGCACCAATAAACGACATTTCGTCATCGTCGTCCGCGCAGAAATACTTTAAAGCGATGGGTGCTCTCTACAGACAAATATCATCACTGTTGTGCGCCATCACTTACTTACAGACATGTCAGATTCCCGCTGTCGTAAACCCCACTGTGCGAGGCGTCTGGGTTTCTGAACTCGTTAAGCAAAATGTTGGATCCGAAGTTCATGATCCGCATCGACTTAATTTTCGCGGGCTCAAATTTACGCGAATCAGGCCAAAGCTGAAAATTTGAAATTATTCGCGGGTTCTAATTTTCGCGAATCGAGTGTAGCTTCCGTAGCGTTCACATATTTCCCTGATTGTTCGCGGGACGTAGTTTTCCCGTTTGTAGGCGAATCGCGAAATTCCCGAAAATTAGGTCCTCGCGAAAGTTTAGTCGTTTACAGTATTTATTTTCGCAAGCTAAAAGTTAATTCAAAAATATTAGTTAATATTTTACTTTTTGTCACGTATAGCGGCTACATTATGTCATTCTGACTCCTGCACAAACGACATTAGAGTGGATTTCACATTTCTTTATAAACAAATCTGTAAAACTAATGCATATACAGCCACTACTTCTGTCTAGTCGCAACTGCGCGTGTCGTGCCCGAACACTCCCAATAAAATACAAACGAGACCCCACCCCCAGTACATCTTGCACAAATGGGCTGTCGACCTTAGAGTGCGCTTGTTAAGAAATGGAATGAATTTAATTTCAGGTAATATTTTTTCCGGGATGCCCACGATACACGATAGTCAAAACATGCATTAAAATTTAGACTACATATCCAGTTCTCAAATTTTCCTATTCTTATAAAAGTTGCGATAGCAAGGTGCTTCAATTTAACGAGATTCGCGTAAGTAAGGCCATTCAAAAGTCACGCGTCTGAGTACGTGTCCTTCATTAAACGGAGCGTTAATCGCGCGTCTACCTGTTTGCTCCTCACACCTGCTTTTACCCGGAAAAGCTTTAATAGTGGCGTCCGGGAAACAGCTATAAAACAAGATGATGATCTAAAAATATTTTTTTTTAACTGCTGACTTTAGGTGGAAGTTTTTTGTCTAAATAAAACATTCTTTTTCGCGTATAATGTTCACTAATATTTAGGCGAAATAGAACGAACAACTGAGAAGAATGTCTAAGGCTTCGTGACTTTTTTGAAGAAGAAAGTTAAGGCACACAAACATTTGAAGCATGGCTTTCCAGGTAACTCGCACTCATTCGTCAACGTAATGCAGTTACGGCGCACTGCTTGAGTTGACCCTTAAAGGGCAACTCCGGTCCATACTTTCAATTTTGGGATTCTGACTGTTTTTAG